>CM053787.1:818722362-818907362 GCA_028749045.1 Cupressus sempervirens
AACTTAGGCCAAAATGGCACACGTGAGGTTTAAGGAGCTAAAAGTTATTGAATGTTAATGTCATAGTCAAATGTAATGTATTTGGTTCATCAAATTCATAGTATGGAGGAGTAATAGGTCATTCAAGGTTAATATACAAAATTTTCTTAAATGTTGCACAAAAAGATGTAAATTGCAAAATATTGTCTATATAGCCCAAATGGCTAAAGGATGGGATTAGGGAGTAGAAGTAAGAATTTAGTAAAGGTTTTCTTTAAACCTTATTAGAGTTTCTATATTAGTTAGAAATGTTGAGTTGTCGATTTGACGACTTTTTTGTCAACTTGACAACATTTTCATATGTTAAGTTAGTACACCATTGCAGATATTTAAAGATAGTTAGGAAGTAGTTACTATCATTTTCTTGATGTGTAAAGTCTATTTGGGGAAGAGAAACATTGGAATGAAGAGGGAATCCTAAGGGATAAGCACTGATATGAATTTGCAATGGTTTGTAGCAATAAAAGTTTAATTCTCTGCATTTCATAGTGTTCATTGTCCCGTGATAGTCATTGCTACAAAAATTTGTATTTTGGATTGAATTGAATTTGTATTATTTAATGTTTTAAGTGAATTTCTTGGGGTCATTAATACATTTCCTTTGGTGTTATGTTATCTTGATTTTCTTTTATTGATTTAAAGCAAGGGACTATTGTGCCAGTGACTAGCATTCTAGGTATAGTCAACATTTAGATTTGTATCCAAGAACATGGAGTGACCCTCCCACCCCTGTGGTGACTGTAACTTGGTGGGAGGGGGTTAATTAATGTAACAATACATTGAAATGGAATTTTCTATTGCTATAAAATGAAGTAAGGGCCTTGGAGGATCATTGTTTTTTGATGTTTGTTGTAGAAACTAGTGCTTGTTTTGATACCAGTCATGGTTGAAAATAATTGAATGATTAGAGGGGCTAGATAATGGTTGGAATGGTCTATTGGGATGCATTTTAATCCATGGAAGGGGATATTTTAATAAAAATGGATGGGAATGTGATCATAGTTTGAAATAGTGAAGAAATCAACATGGAAATGGTGGTTAGGTACAACAGTGAGAGTTCTAGCCACATGAAAGGAGTATTCTATGATTTGGATCATCTTATATGACCAATGTAAAGGTATATGATCAACCAATTTGATCTAGAATTTTGGGGAAGGGTGATATTGGTGATACCCTAGATTTGAGGGTTTGAAAGAAGGTAATTTGGGATTTTTGGGTTCCAGTAGGTTTGGGATAGATTACTTATGGAATTGGGGGTTTTATGCCATTAATGATGACTGTTGAAAGTTACAAGGTCTAGGAGTCTATTATATTGGGAGTTTCTTTGTTAAATTGGCCATTTTCATGCTCAAAAATTAGGCATTAGGCTAAGAATGTACATTTACAACTACTTTAAGTGGTTGAAGGGCTCCAACAAATAAGCCAAATCTCACACAACCTTCAAATTTGCTCCAAGGGTTGAACTAATGTTATGTTCTACTCTCACAAGTGTATATTCCTCCTAGGAATCACTGAGGAAAGTTTCAAGTCTCACCACTCCAAGAAAAACACAAAGCTAATCTGAACCCAACTTGAGCAAATAGAGCCAACTCCCTCAAAATGGGCAAAATAGGGATTTTGTTGTTCTAGGCTTTACAACTTCTAGAAAAGGCTTGGAACAACTTAGACTCAACCTAAATAAGGTAAATTGACTATTGGTTGCACTCCCAACAACCCTTAACCAGATTTGCAAGATTAGGCCTAAAAGCCTATTAGGTCTCCTAATGTTGATTTTGACCAATAACTCTAAAACTCACCAAAGGATCCAAGGAATAAATTACAAATTTAAGCACCCTTTTCCTAGTTCTTACTAACTCCAAAGTTGCAAGGACCAACTCCACTCTAGAATATCCTAACCACAACCAAGTACACATACCTAATTAGCCACTTTAGGCTTGGTTTTCAAGGCAAGTGCTAAAAAATGGGTGCATGGAATTCAATCTCCACTTCTAGGTTGTTCTTTAGGCTAAAAAAAGGGTACTTTATTCAAACATCAGGTCCTCAAACTCTTTCCATCACTCTATCCACTCAAATTTCTCCAAAACAAAGGTCAAATACATGGGAATATTTGACCTAGGGCTTGTCCCCAAAAATCACCAACACAAATTCCTGCTCCCAAACTACCAAAATTTGATAGATTGCATCCCTAACTTGCTTCATACCAAGGAAGAAGGAAATCCACCAGTAGGAACTCAAGTTAGGGTCATTTTTATGACCAAACCCTGAAATTAAGGGTTTCACAGACCAACACCCTAAAAAATTTGATAACTTTTGCAAGCTAAATGATGAAAACTCCAAACCAATACCAAAATATTCTAAAAAGACAACTTCAACTTCTCAGAGTCCAAAGATCATCTTGCAGACCTTACATTTCATACTATATGGAAAAAACCAGTAAATTGCACAAGAAATCAACACATTTTATTGATTTTGGGAGCAAAATACAATTGACTCTTCACACCCTCACCATCCTCAAATTCTTTGAGCCTAAATAGGCCATTTCCAATAGGTTTAACCACCCCTTGATAGTTTTGAACCATTGGAAGTTACATTTCAAAAAGTTGTCAACAAAAATGCAAAAGATGTTAAGCAACTTTTTAGCAATTTTGTGCTTATGACAACTTTTATTACAAGAATGTTTGCAAATGGACTTTAATCACTCATAGGAACCTTATTAATGTTCTAAACACCTAGACATACCTAGAAAACATAAAAATGACCAAAATCCACTTATTGGACCAATTGATGCCTAAGGCTTATAGTTGTACCATGGGGTCTTGTGTCCATTACAAGGTGGATGGGTCATAGGGAGATCCTTATTATATCATAAAAAGAAAGAGGGTTAGGTACTCTACACCATGGTGAAGAGTTGGATCATGGTAGATAGGCACACATGCATGGAGATCACGTGCACACACTAATTAGTCAAAATGGGCAAAATGAGGATCTTGTTGTTCTAGGATTTTCCACCACTAGCAAGGGCTTGGGACAACTTAGTCTCAACAAAAATAAGGCAAATCAACCACTAATTGTACTCCCAAGAGCCCACAACTCAATTTTTAATTTTAGACCTAGTAGCCTATTAGGTCTCCTAAAACTAATTTTTACCAATAACTCTAAAACTCATCAAAGGACCTAGGGAATAAAATGTTGATTCAAGTACCCTTTTCTAAGCTCTAACAAACTCCAAAGTTTTAGAGACCAACTCCACTCCAGCATATCCCAACCAACACCAAGTACTTAGGCCTATTTAGCCATTTTAGGCTTGGTTTTCAAGGCAAATGGTTAAGAATGGGTGCATGAAATCAAATCTCCACTTCCAAGCTATTCTTTAGGCTCAAGCAAGGGCCTTTGTTTTAACACCAAGTCCTCAAAATCCTTCCATCATTCTATCCATTCTAATCTCTCCAAATCAAGGTCAAATACATCTAGATATTTGACCTACGACTTCCTTCCAAAATTCACCAACTTTTCCTCCTGCTCCAAAACTATTAAAATTAGATAATATACAACCCTAACTTACTCCATACCAGAGAAGAGAGAAATCCACTAGTGGAATCTCAAGTTAGGGGCACTTTATTGTCCAAACCCTCAAAACAAGGGTTTCACAGATCAACAAGGAGCAAAATTTGATAACTTTTGCCAAAAAAATGATAAATTCTTCAAATCAAAGACAAAACCTTCTAAATAGTCAACTCCAACTTTTCAATGTAGAAGATTCATCCCCTAATCAGTGGATTCCATACAACTTGTGAAAAATCAAAGAAAAGTGTTGGAAAAATAGGAATTTTATTAATTCTTGAAAGAAAATAAAACTAAAACCTCTATATATCTCCCTCTTTAAATTCTCAAAGCCTATATAGGCTATTTACAATTGATTTAACCAACCCTCGGTCAATTTTAGCTGTTGAAAGTTGTATTTTGAAAAGTTTTCAAGAAAATTGCAAAAGTTGCTAAGTTTGCAATTTTACAATTTTTGCGCAAAGATAACTTTTATTGCAAATGGACTCTACAAACTCCTAAGGACCTTATTAATGTTTTAAACACCTAGACATGCCTAGAAAACATATAAATAACCAAAAATTCACTTATCAAATAAATTGATGCCCAAGGCTTATAGTTGCACCATGGGGTCTTGTGTCCATTATAAAGGTGGATAGTCATAGGGAGATCACTAGATCTATCCCTAGACCTTATTACATCAAGAAAATAAAGAAGATTAGGTGCTCTGCACATTAATTTTTCTAAAACTCTTGATTTCTAGCCCAAGAAATGAGAGTTTGGTGGAAGTGTGCATAGATATGCATGGATGCTTAAAAAAACTTAAAAATCCTTTTATTTAATACATTTCCTAAGGCTATTTTTTATTTTGGAGTCATGGAAGTAAAGGGATACATAATTTCCTTCTTTAAGCAAGGGTTAATTAGGCCTGATTGAAGGGTAGGTTGTGAAGGAAGTCTTCACCAGTTTATAGGTTAGAAATTGAGACTGATATGAATTGAATATCTTTGAAAAGGGTATTCAAAAGTGTGAAAACATTCATAGGTTGTTTAAGAATCTTGGGAATGAAATGCTGATTTCGATGTTGGCAAGCTACTAGATAGGCCTAGAAGGCCATAGTTGAAGAATGGTGAAAGATGGGTTGATACGAATGAATGGGGAGTTGGAATATGAAAAATGTATTATGTTAAGATGGTCTAAGGTGTTAGGATCAAGGGTTGATGTCAGAATTGAGTTTTGGTGTGTTGGAGGCACTAGGTACACTAGGTGGCCTATAATAGAGTTGGTGAAATGAGAGATTGGAATAAGGAAGTGGGAAGGTGAACTTGAATTGTATGGTTGTGAATTTGATTTAAAAATTTAGAGAACTCTATTTGACCTTTGAGTAGGACTGATTCCTTGAGTTGATTAGATGTTTCTTGTTGAATCCTCGAGTTGAGCTAGCCTACTTAAGGTGATAATGGAGGGCTTTGCATCATAGGTCATGGTGTACCTTGTAGTTTCGTGTGTCCACTTGGTGCCCTTGAACAAAACACCAACAAGAAGCATGAATACCATTTAGATCCTTCATATTATCACTAACTCAAATCCCAAATAATTTTCAACACTAATCAACAAGAACACTAAAATATTGAACTCAATCATAACAAAAGATAGATTATTATACTTGACTCATGAAAAAAACTAGCTCATTGGTTGAGTTGATCACATATAAGTATGGATATCTAGTATGGTTTGATAGATTTGTGAATATTCTTTTTTTTCACTTGGAATGAGGTTCTAATTCGCTCTACAACTCAAGATATCCCCATTTTACTAACTGTTGTCCCCATTTTGTGCCATTACCTAAGGTTTCATCTATTTTCCCTCATATCTTCAGATTCCACCATGGGAAATTAATGACCCTTGGTGGAATCTGAGTTAGAATAATATGTTTTATGTTCCTTTTGGTTTTAGGTCAAAAGAATGAGGCTGGAGAGAAAAACTTGATGCCCTAGGGATGCAAGATTCATTTGCATGCTAGAAATTCATAGCAACATCTTCCATAACTCACTATAGAGAAGGTTTTGAGGCTTGAAAATTGATATGTGATCATCTTAAATGATCTCCCTCATGTTCCAATTTTTGGATTGAATTTTTTCTCAAGGGGTATGGTACTTCCTTTGTTAATGGATGCCTAATTACCTACATTCCGAAGTGAGCCTTACAAAACTCAGTTATTCCATACTTCTCTTGAGACCCCAAGGCTTTAGTATGTTGTATAAAACCTAAAAGGGTATCCAAATAACTGATTATTTTCTTTGGGTTGTGAAAATATGTTTGTGATTTTCCATGTTCAAGGCTACAAGCCTAGTCTTGAGTTTGTGAAGCAACCGACCAATAAAAGTTGCATAGTTTGAATCTAATGTTGGATTCATGTTAGTTTGGACCTGAATAGACCCTTTCCATGCTTGGAAGTCACCCCTAGTGCTTATTTTTATTTGTGTGGTTTTGTGTCAAATAAGCCTTGTGATGCCCTTAAGAGCAACTAGTGATTAGTTGTCTTTATGATAGGTTTTCCTTATGATTAGGGATTCTTAGGAGTGGTTGGGTTGTAATAACCATACCATCTTATCAAGCACTTGTGATAGGTGTTTTGGGGCTGATTGGATTAACAGCGACACTCATTGTTCCTTAACCTTCAGTGAAGAGGATTCTAGGAACCTTATCCATTCACACTACCTGTTCCATTGCATCAAACTAGTATCAGAGTCATGTCTCTTAATAAAGAGGAAGAAATACCTTTAAGGAGGAGCAATCTAAGGTTGTAGACCTTGATCCATTTCTGATGATGTAAAAAGACAAAAAATGCATAAAATGTTGTCCTTTTGCATTTTTCTCCACATTTTTTCATAATATGAAGAAAATAAATTGAAGATTAGGATACCCATTTCTCTCCTCTATAACATATCAAAAGATGAAGTATGGTTGTTTTGGACCAAGTCTCTACTGTTACACTATGGGCCACTTTTTAGGCATAAAAATGAGCAATATAGGTGATTTTTCAAGGAAAAAAATATTTTTATGTTTCATAGAAGGTTATAAAGGTCCTTAGGGTCATTAGGTTAAGTATTAGGCATATAGGAGTTAAGAAGTCAAAAATTGTAAAAAAAATGAAAAAGTTGTCAAAGCAAAATTGCAAAAATGATGACAACTTTGCAGGAGTTTGGGAATTGGTGAAGGGCTGAGCATTTGGAAATAATTTATTTTACTATTTTTGAACCTTTTTCAAGTTGTAGAATTGGAATCAAGTGAAAAATGTAAAAATTACACTTTTTGTGCAAAGTTGCATTGTTCAAAGTTGTAAATGTTCCTCAAATTTGTAACTTAGTGGAAAAAGGGTTGTGAGATCAAACTATCTATTTTGTTAGCTTTGGGTGGTTGGGTAAGCCCTATCCCCAACCTCATCCCATCCCATTTAGTGCTCAAACATTCTCAGGCATGCTGAACTGGAATGTCCCTAAGGGTCACTAAATGCCATAGGGCTATGATCTTCGATGGGGCATATCTCAGAGCTCGTGCGAGGTATGGATGTGATTCTAGTTTCTATAGGAATATGATGTGAAGAACTAAAATAACCTCTCTCTCTTTTTGGATATCATGCTCCTTTTTTATTTTGTGATGCCATCTCAGGTGATGTTGAAACTTGTACTGTTGGCTAGTACAAAGTTGCCAATAGCCAAATCTCTCTCACCTTTCATCATGGGATCAGCTTTCTACTTTGTTAGCTCCAAGTGGCTAGATAAACCCTATCCCCAACCTCATCCCATCCTGTTTAGTGCTCAAACATTCTTGGGCATGCAAAACTGAAATGTCCCTAAGGGTCAATAAATGCCATAGGGCTATGATCTTTGACGGGGCATATCTTGGAGCTCTTATGAGGTATGGATGCGATTCTAATTCCTATAGGAGCTCGTATGAGGTATGGATGCGATTATAATTCCTATAGGACCATGTTGTAGAGACCTACAATAATTTCTCTTAATTTTTAGAGATCATACTCCATTTTGATTTTACGATGCCATCTTGGGTGATGCTGAAACTTGTAGTGTTGGCCACTATAAAGTTGCCAATTGTCAAATCTCTCTAACCTTTCATCATGGGATCAAACTATCTACTCTGTTAGCTCTAGATAGATGGAGAAACCCTATCCCCAACCTCCTCTCATCTCATTCAATACTCAAACATTCTCGGGCATGTTGAACCGAAACATCCCTAAGGGTCACTAAATTTAATAGGGCTGCAATCTTTTATGGGGCATATCTCGGAGCTCGTGTCAGGTATGGATGTGATTCTAGTTCTTATAGGATTATGTTGTAGAGAACTACAATAACCTCTCTCACTTTTTAGAGATCATAATCCATTTTCATTTTGTGATGCCATCTCGGGTGATGTTTTAACTTGTAGTGTTGGCTAGTAAAAAGTTGCCAACTACAAAATCTCTCTCACCTTTCGTTGTGCGGTCGAACTGTCTACTCTGTTAGCTCTAGATGGCTAGGTAAACCCTATCCCAAACCATTTCCCATCCAATTAAGTTCTCCAACGTTCTTGGGCATGCCAAATTGGAATGTCCCTAAGAGTCACTAAATGCCATAGATCTATGATCTTTGATGGGGCATATCTTAGAGCTCATGCAAGGTATGGATGCAATTTCAATTCCTATAGGACCATGTTGTAGAGACCTACAATACCCTCTCTCTCTTTTTGGAGATCATACTCCATTTTGATTTATCAACTCCATATCGAGTGATGCTGAAACTTGTAGTGTTGGCCAGTACAAAGTTGCCAACTACCAAATCACTCACCTTTCATTGTGGGATTAAACTGTCTACTCCATTAGCTCTAGGTGGCTGGGTAAACTCTATCACCAACCTTGTCCCATCTCATTCATTTCTTGAACATTCTCAGGCACACCGAACTGAAATGTCCCTAAGGGTCACTAAATGCCATAGGGTAGTGATCTTTGACAAGGCATATCTCAGAGCTCGTGCAAGGTGTCGATGTAATTCCAATTCCTATAGGATCATGTTGTAAAGACCTATAGTAATCTCTCTCATTTTTTGGAGATCTTACTCTATTTTGATTTTTCAACCCCATCTCGGTCAATGCTAAAACTTGTAGTGTTGGTCAGTACAAAGTTGCCAACTACCAAATCTTTCTCACCTTTCCTGTTGGGATCGAACTGTTTGTTCTGTTAGCTCTAGGTGGCTAGGGAAACACTAGCCCCAACCTCTTCCTATCCCATTGAGCACTCAAACATTCTTGGGCATGCCGAACTGAAATATCCGTAACAAGGATAATGACACATTAAGGGGCCTACAAGAGTTCATAAGTTTCTATTTATCTCCCCCACATTGAAAATATCATGGAGAAAACATGGTGTGATGTGTAGAAGGATAAGATTATAAAGGGCTCATAAATTTTCCTCCTCATCATAACTCACAATCTTAAGGGTTTATTAGATGAAAGCTTAATATGGCACATATTTTAATGTGCCATAGGTTTATAAGATTGTGTCAAAACTATCAAAGGAATGATAGAGATCACTATTTTGCATCATTATGAGGGTTTACATAGGAATAATCAATGCATCACTATTTTGCATCACTATAGAGACAACATTAATGATAATCAATGCATAAGGTAAGGGCATTATGAAGGAATGAGATCAAAGTAAAATATTCAAGGCAATAATAGTGAGTGTGATGAAAAACTTTTTAAACCTTTGCAGTAGTTAGATCTTTGCTTCATTAATGTTTCATTAAATCTTGAGAATCCTATTACGTAAACCCTATTTTTCAAAGTGCTAGGATCAACATAAGTGTAGCATTAAAAATATTCATCCAATTTTGAGGTGGAAGTTGGGGAATTTTGTGGGAGCATGTTTGTCCAATTCTCATTAAAAATGTGATGTCATGTTTTCCACTCACATTAGGGCTAAAGGTGGGTTGTATTTAGCATAGGTGAAATGCCAAGATAGTCTAGATTCAAAGAACTAGGAACTAGTTGCATCATAATTGTCTCAACATGATGCCATAAAAGCATTCCTCTTCAAAGTTCTTCTCCTCCTTAATTGCAACAAGTTTGAGTCCACAAGCTATGGGATGGATCATATTGTTGTTTCTAGGATAATATTTTGATATGCCCAAACATAATGAATGAATAATAATAGCTCTTTGCATTTAGATAGGGAATTAAAAGTTAAATTTCTCTATCTTGCCTTTAAGTAGTTCAAAATTGATTTCATTTGTTTCTATTGATTTTGTAGCACATTTGAATTGTGGTTAACTTTTTCAAAGGTAATTCTTACTATTTGGCAACACATATAAATACTTTACAAATCTTTAAAAAATGATGAAAAACTATTGATGACTAGACCTACCATATAAATTTTATATATTAGTTTGTTAAAAACAAGGAATTATTTTCTTTAATGTTTCATCCTAAGAAGTTGTTTTAGAAATCATAGATTGTTGAATTGATTGCTTTATTATTTGTTTCACTGGCAATAATGTACAAAAAGTTAGTATCAATACTAAATAGAATAAAACTAAAACAAATACTTGTGTGTAATTTTAATCATTTTATAATCATAAGAAAGTGTTACTTATATATATTTAGTTGGTTAAACTCATTTGGATTGGTTAATGGATTCATGTCGAACTTCCAATTCTTGACTGATAGCCATTAAATGAGACCAAGCTAGTTAAAAGTTTGTTGGGGATACTTTTGAAGGACTTTATGACATTATTGAAACTCCCATCCCCAACTCATAAATAAGGAAAAATATGGAAAAGATGACATGATCTTGGGTTGAAGTAAAATCTCAAGAAGTGATGCACTTGATGAGCCATAAGAAACCTACATGTACAGTCCCCAACTTATAATGAATGGTTGGATATAAAGGCTTCATACACTAGCCCAAAATTGGAAGCCAAGGATGTAACTGTGCATGTATTGGCACAATCTCCCTACGAGGATCCCAAGTATCTACTATTGTTATTAATTTGGGTGTCACTATATGATCCAGAATGTTATGAAGTACTAAAGCATGTAGTAACTTCTCCTATGTCTCTAAAAAATGTAGCATAGGTTCAAGGTCCCTTGGCTCCCAGAAATTTGTACCAGCTATTCTCAATACTATAAGATTAACTTCAATGAAGAGTTGAGTGTAAGGAGTTGAAGAAGAAAGTTCTTCTTCTATGTAAATGCCAAAATCAAAAGGCTCATTCCCTTGCATAAGCCTTTGCCACAATGGCATTACCTCTAAACCATGCAAAGGATGTTGAAGTGGTTCCCAACCTTGAAACACTCTTATAAACAATGCCAAAGCTAAACATTATGCATAATAGAGAAAATCTTATCTAGTGTAGTACAAGATTGAGTAATTCTACCTATAAAATTCTATCTTCTATAAGGTACAACATTGACCAATTATGCATATAAGGAAATATATGCATTGGAATACATGTGAGTGCCCATTATAATTGGTATTCTATGATGGTAGATCTAACATATGGAATTAATGAAACCTTGAGAATCCTATTAGGCTCTACCTCATAACTAAACCTTGAGAATCCTATTAGGCTCTACATCATAACTAAACCTTGGAATTAATGTAATGTATTGTTTTTAGTTTCAGATTTGTTATATGATTGTAATAATAATTTATGATAAATATTTAGATGCATAACATAGAAGGCAAGCTTTAAACATGAACAAGAAGATCATAAATCAATATGAAAATGACATAAATTGCAAATGATAATTTTTTGGCTTTAACACTAATAAAGTTTATTGTTGATCAATATTGTATCAAAAATTCAAACTGATTAGGTATTGAATTAAGCTTGATAAAAAAATGATAGAGAAGGAAAACTTTAAACATGAACAAGATCATAAATCATATGACGATAACATATTGGAAATGATAAACTTATGCTTAAATAGTGATAAAGTTTATTGCTAATCAATATTCTATCAAAGTTTCGAACTGATTAGGTATTGAATTTAATGTCATAAATGAACATATCTAATTTAATATCATACATTAACAAACATATTATATATTAACCAATAATGTCATATGTCTAATAATGTCATGCATCAAATAATGTCATAATGTCAAATAAATGTCATACATCAAATATAAAATGTTTCATATACATCAAATGTATATCAAATATGTCCACTAACATAGAATCCAACATATATGCCCACTAATGCCTATACATGTACATGTCTATCAACTATATCTTCTCCTTCCCACAAGGGGAAGGAAACAAATCTCTAGAGGTCTTTAGTCGTCATGTGGAGGGAAACAGTGGCGATGATGGGATCTTCCTCACATGCTTGCTTGTCCTCTTGTTGAGGCTCTTCTTTAACTCAAGCTGATACAAACAAAATAGATATGAATCAATAATTATTATACATTGAAATCAAATATATGTACACAAAAAATTAATTATTTTCTTACTGCCATCATATACTCGCGCCGCAAGTCCACCTCAAAGGCTCATGGATGATCAGGTGTGACAAAACCCTACAACAATTGAATCAATATAATGACTTATAAATAATATTAGAAACTTCAATAATAACTATTATAAACAATAATTAAAACCAAGAAAATTCTTTCATACCTTAGTCAATGGTTGTGAACTAGCCATAGCTGCAACCACTCCATGATCGACGAACTGTCAGAGATGAGGAGGAGTCTCTGATGTCAAGCTATAATCAAATGAATTAAATTAACATGAAAAAAATGTACTTCTACAAAGCTCATGTCATGTCTAGGCTCGGAGTCTATAGTGAATGTCGACGATCCTGTAAAGAACTGATGTAAATACATAAAAGAAATTGTCAATCCTGCATACGATTACTTAATAAATATATGTATTCATTTAAATGATTAAATCAACACATACCTCTGGACTCATCGAGGGGACAAAAAATGGGGCCAGGGGATCACTACTAGGCTTGCCAACACTCTAACCCTAAATTTTGAACAATGTTAATACATGCTAATTAATTAGTCATTCACTATACATATAAAATGTTATCAAATTAGCTTATTATAATTGTAATTTACCTATGTGTCAATGCCAAATGTCTCATTCAGGAATTGATCAATCACTAGCCCATCATCTAAACCATCTTCAACATGACTGCCAAATGTGCATAAGGATCTGCATGATGTGCACATGTGACCACGACATGCAGAAGGCTCCTCCTCAACTAATGGACTCATGTAATGAATGAGGGTATGTGTCAAAGCTCTAATAGTCCTTAGAGTGTTGGTCGCTACATGTTCCTTCACAACTGAAGGACTAGTCACATGTTCACCCTATGGCTTGACCAAGGGTACCCTAACTACATTAGGGTCACAACATGCCCCCGACCTCTCAAATCCCCCACCTCTACCTTGAGAGTCTAATACATCAAAATAATTGGGGATCTCCCCAAGGACAAACTCACAATACAATTTCTTTAAGAAATACATGGGGACCTCATGACTATTGCAAGGAGGGGCATCAAAAGCCATCCACCATCTATCCCAAAAATGATTTCTAATAGCATTGTGTATGCACCAATGGATGGGGAACCATTTAGTACCCTCTCTAATTGTATCTTGTTCATAAAGTTCTCTAAATAATGCACATATTCTACCTTTTGGTATATCTTTTTTTTAACATCTTGATATGATAATTTATTTGCATATCTTTTTTGTTCTTCCCTCTTAACCCACCAAACATCTAACTAACCACTAACAGAAGCTATGTGGGTCTTAATGGATTCGAGGGAAAATGCCAATTGAGCTCTCATTGGATTGGTTTGTCCACATTGTTTCAACTGACCAATGAGTCCTTCTAATTTAGTTTTTCCTCTTTCTATTTCATTTATTATATTTTCTTGTGTGCTAGGAGGAGGTCTTACAACTAGTTTAGGTTGTGAAATTTTTTATTCTTCTTGTGGAGGGTTTTGGTTTTGACCTTCTTGGGGATTTTTTGGTTCATTATTGACATTTCCTAATAAGAAATTAATTGAAATCTAAATAAATAAACAATTTTTTTTTTAAAAATGAAAAAAACCTACAAAACAATATTAAAAATATATCAAACAATGCAAAAAGAAAGTTAGATAACATACGACATGCTCATGATCTCAAATTTTGATGGTGAGGAGGCATATTGGCAAGGTAGGTAGCAGAAAACTTGTTTTGTTGCAATCTGTATACGCGCTATAGCGAGGAGAAGTAGCAAAAAAGAGTTAAAATGAATGGGCTCTAGTTATGCAGTCCATTTATAATAATTAGATATTTTTGAAAGCATGTATGTGCTATAGCACGTATGTGCTATGGCTTGGGTTACCCAAGTCATAGCCCATGTGCGCTATAGTGTGTGCATGCTATAGTGCATATGCACTATTCAAAATTAGAAAAAAAAAAATTTGGTGTCACCTTTTTAGCACCACAACTTGGTGCACTTACCTAGAATAAATACTTGACAAAATCTCAAATATGGCCATGATGGAATAACGTAGTTTACAAGGAAAAACATAACTATAATAACAAATTGAAAACTATAGATGTTAAAGTAGAATGCCATGACATCTTCTCTATCTCAAATAGACAAATGAATATGATGGTCACACATTAAAGCATGAGTACAGAGCCCTAATTAAGGATAATGCACAACACATTGGTCAGGGTGAGGTTTATATAGATTGTCACAAAGTTTCTAGGGTCATGCAAAATTGGTGAATAGGAAATGATACATATATAATATCTTCCTTTGATAGTATATAAACTCCAAAAATGGCAAAAAGAAGGGTTTCGTTTAAAAAATATGAAACTACTTGTCAATTCCAATTGAAACATCTCAAGATAATGAAATGTTTCTAGCAAAGTATCAGCTTATCTCAGGTTGTTTAGAAAACCTTTACCTTCAACAGTGCTGTAAAACTCTTCCTAAAGCCTCCCTCCCACATGTCCGCACTTTGCCACATGAATAAATGAAGTTTCACTTTTCTTTTTTTTGTTTATATCCTCAACAACATCAAAACTTTGACACTAAACTTGACTATCGTCAAATTTTTGACATTATCGAGATTATATTTTTTTTTTAAAAAATTGACAAGCCAAAGTGGCTTACCATCAAAAAATTAGGTTAAAAATGACCTCCAAATGTACTAGTGGACCAACTTGGAGGATTATGCTACTTTTCTAAAATATACCTTGAATTAGGCTATCATTAGATAAGGATTACACCTAGGGATGAGTGGAAAAAAAAATTTAAAACCATTAAAGGGTTATACAAATGGCTTGTCATGCCACTTGGTCTAAGAAATGCCCCTAGCCCCTTCATGAGGTTAATGAATGAAGTACTTCATGACTTCATAGGTAAGCTTGTGGTCTTCTATCTCGATGACATATTGATCTTCAACAGAACCAAAAAAAAAACACATGAAACATTTGGAACAAGTCCTTCAAAGGCTACATGAAAAGAAGTTAGAAATCAACCTTGACAAGTGTGCATTCATGTAGACAAAATTGACATTCTTGGGCTTTATCATCTCACGGAATACCTTGAAGATGGATTCCAAAAAAGTTGAGGTTGTCCTTAATTGGCCAACACCTAAAATGGTAGGGGAAGTCAGAAGTCTCCATGATTGGCAACATTCTATGGGATTTTTTTCAAAAACATTAATCACATATGTGCACCTCTTTTGGATACCATCAAGGGAGGCAAGAAAACAAAGTTTCAATGGACTACTCAAGAAGATGAGTCATTTGAATACTTGAAAAGTAGGGTAATCTTGGCACTACCTACCTTCAACAAACTATTCATAGTAGAAACTGATGCAAGTAACCTTGTCATAGGAACAGTTCTCAGTTAAGAGGGAAGACCAATGGCTTTCTTCTCTAAAAAAAAAATGATGCCAAGAAAAAGTACAGTACATATGACCTAGAACTATATGCTATAGTTTAGGCTCTAAAGAAATGGAGGCACTACTTGCTTCCTAAGAAATTCATTGTCTATACAGACAATCATGCACTAAGATTCTTGAATAGCCAAGACAAGTTGAGTTGTAGACACATGAAGTGGGTTGAGAAACTCCAAGCCTTGACATTTTCAATCAAGCATAAGAAAGTTACTACAAAAAAAAGTAGCAGATACTCTTAGAAAAAGAGTCACATTGGTGGAAGAAGTTCAAACGCAAAGCATGGGGATTGTGACCCTTAAGTTGTTATACAAGGATGATCTAGAATTTGGAGAAATTCATAAGGTTTATTCTACATTATGTGATGCATATAACACAACATATTTTGAATATTTATTGGAAAATGGTTTTTTGTTCAAAGTAGGACGAATTTGCATTTCTAAATGCACCATGAGGAAAAACTTGATTAAAGAGAAGCATTGTTGCGCATTAGGAGGTCATTTTTGGATTGGAAAATCTCTAGAACTCCTAAGGAGAAACTATCATTGGCCCCCAAGTTACCTACTGATGTCAAAAAATTTGTTGAGACTTGCACAATCTACCAAAGATCAAAGGGAGTAAGGACAAAGAAAGGTCTTTATCAGCCCTTACCTATTCCAACTAAGCCATGGGACAATCTGAGTATGGATTTTTTCATAGGTCTACCAAGGAAAAGACAAGGTTTTGATAGAATTTTTGTTATTGTAGATAGATTTAGTAAAATGGCTCATTTTGTTCCTTGTAAGAGCTCTAATGATGCTTTACATACTGCTAACCTTTTTTTTAAAGAAGTTGCCAAGATTCATGGATTACTAATATCCATTCTTAGAAAGAGATATGAAATTCCAAGGTCAATTTTGGAGGACCTTATGGACAATATGCATCCAACTTTTGTAATCGTAACATGCTCCAACATACTCCATCAATTTAGAAACTTTTTTGTAAGACACATTTATGCCGTCCATAGAAAATAGGCCCAAACCATGTAATGATGATAGTGTTATGCGATATATCCTCTTGTTAATACAAAAATCAGTGTTTATTGGAGGAAGTTCCTTGGGTACCCAATGTTTTTGTAGATGTTGGTACCTCAAGGGCACCTCGATGTCATCTTCTATCTCATCATCATAAGAACATGACCCCCCTTGAGTAAGGAAAAATTTCATGCATTTATTGAATTTACTTCTAGTCCTTTGACCTCTAGTTAATCTCCCCATTCTAGATAAACTACATGTCTCACTTTGCTCTTCTATTCCTATATTTCCCTCACTTGAGGAAGACACTTGTGACAAATACCTATTCACTGGTACTTGCAAATGGGAGAGATCTTAGAAGACATCAATCTTACTATTGATAAGTGTATTAAATATATTGTTTATAAGGAGTATTGACTTATACCTATCGATCCATGAGACTATGCGAGATGCTCCTAAAAGGGGTTCAGTTTCTTGCAAATATAATTCAATTATCATGAGCATAATCACATCATAATCATAATCACATCCATCATAAGCATCACATAAAAATTAAAAACATTAAAAGGTACACAATATAACACTTAAATCAAGCTCACATTATAAGCCTACTAGGGAAGTAGGCGTAGTGAAGGGCTAAGCACTTATATTATTTTTTTCCTATGAATTTTATTCTAGGTACAACTCCCTTTTATAGATATTTAATGAATTCCCTTTTCTAAACTAAACATTTACAAATGTTTTTGACCTGAAAGAAAATAAGTCTCAATACATTCATGCATCAATATGTGATTTAAATAGTTTTATTTAATTAATTTAGATTAGCAGTATTCTATTTCTAGTTGAAACTTGTAGCTTTTAAATAGATAATGAATAAACTATGTAACCATATAAGACAAATATATTTCTATCAAGAAATGAATATTAAATAGATTAAGGATTGATGGCATACCTCTAAATTTCATCATCATCATCCTCATCGTCGTCATCATCATCATCATCATCATCATCATCATCATCATCATCATCATTATCATCATCATCATCATCATCATCATCATCATCATCATCATCATCCTTGTCATCGTCGTCGTCGTCATCATCATCATCATCCTCTTCATCATCATCATCATTGTCGTCATCATCATCAACATCATCATCATCAACATCAACATCATCTTCATCATCATCATTAGTAGCAGCATCTACATCATCTTCTACTTCTTTGGTATCTTCATCTTCCATCGCATTATACTTGATTAGCCTTCCTCTCAGTTCATGCCTAACAACAAATGACCAACCTGGTTTATGTGGAACCTCTGAGTTAAATACCTACTCACATTGTCTTGGAAGAACATAGGGCTCATTGTAAGAAATCAAGCAAAATGAAAACTAATAAAATAATCCAAGAGAGCTTAATGTGAAGAATATTACCATAAACCAAATGAGTTTCCCAATGGATCAATAAGAATGGAGAAAAGAGATTTTGGAAGGGGAAAACAAAGAAAACCCCTTGTGTAATATTAAGAATGTGGCAAAGAAGCCTAAGGAAAGAGAGAGGAGGAAGAAGTATTATGGAGCAAATTAGCTCATTACAATAACATCAAGAAGATGTGTAGAAGAAGTAGTTATAGAAGAATGAGAGAGGCATCTCTTTAATAGAGATGAGAAAGGAGTTGCATGTGTAACTCTCATTTCTATGAATGCCACCATTCATAATAAGTGTGTGAAAAGTGTCAATATCCTCTTAAGGAGGAATAAACTACTTTCTTTAATAAAGGAATTACAAAAAAGAGTTATCCTCACATGTGGACCAGAGGAAAAGAAAATAATATGTCCTTCACATGTGTACTAAAGGATAAAATACATAAAGGATATCTTGGTTTATCCCATTTAATAAATAAATACAACTAAGGAAAGATTACTACTTCTAATATCCCCCTTTAATCTTTACTTGGGGAGATTTTATCAAAGGGTGGCAAACCCAATTTACAATATTACAACTTGATTTTTTTTGAAATATCTTCATTGTGCAAGAGGTCTCTTATTATTGTGGGTAAATCATTGGAGAGCCAAGAGAAGTGGATAGTCCTTCAAGTGTGTTACATCTTCAAGTAGATTCATGTGGCATACGATCTGTATAACAAATAATGATGTCTTGTATGTGCCTTGATGGATTACCTGAAACATAGAAACAAGAAAAAAGGCAACTATCCACAAGGATAATTTCATCTTATTTTCAAGTTAGAAACTTTTTATGTATAAGTAAAATCTCATAGAGTAAATATAAGTGTAACTTGGTACCACAAAGAAATCAAGATAAATCATATCCTACAAAGAACAAATATGTTATCAAAACTTTCAAGAAAGGACCATAGAAAAGGCTAGCTGATGGGGACACGACCCAAGAACAGAATGGACACAATAGAAAAGGGGAATTATATTAACTAAGAAAATAAGCTAGTACAAAAAGTGCAGAGAAAATAAACTTCAAAACATGCCCTAAGGGCTTACAATAGCATAAATCTGGAGAATATTTCTCCTTATAGCACCTCCTCTCAAACTCCACCCCGAACTGCCTTTTACAATGCCAAAAATCTCCTTAAATAGACCTCGAAGGGTTAAGGACTAGGAGTACATTCTAGAAAGTGCTAGTAGGCATCCACCGACAAAATAGAAGGTTCCAGAAGCTGCGTTAGAAGTCGGTGCAAATCTAGAAGAATCCAGAAACGGTAGCCGAACTTTCGGGAGGCATAACTTTTGAACCATAGCTCCAATTGACGAATCGTTTACATTTTCGGAAAGCTCTCGAAGCGCTCTATAGCCCTATGGACCAGCTTTTCTTGTCCCCCATTTTTTGACCCTTTTTGAGGTCATGTAATGCCCCAAACCTGACTTTGAAGCATTCTTAGGAGGTCTCCAAAACTCAAAAAACTGCAATAAATTTCAAACCGTGGGGCCTATTGACCTGATTCTTTTTCTAGAATGCTATAAATCATGATTACATTCATCTAGCTAATTCACACCTTCTAGTTTACTGAAATGATGGCCCAAATACATGCTCCTATTTTTTCAAGATTTTCAAACACACTGATAGTTGAACTATGAGAGTTGGAACCTTCATTTGAGCCAAATGGGTATCCAAAAATGTAAAGACATGAAACAGAAACTAAGTCTAAGTACATTTTTTTTTGGGTGACACATGATTGCCCTTATACCTCTGGATGCTCCTGCATCAGACACCCAGGGTAGATTGAAAAGTGACCCTGTCACTTTATGGATGGTAGAGGAAATCTCAAATAGGAAACCTCAGCTACTGAAATCCAAGTTGAGTCCTCGATCGACCATCCTTTCCATTTGACCAAATACTCTTCATACTGCCTGTTTCTGGTACTCCTACCCACACAATGATCTAGAATGTCTTCTATCTCCTCCTTCTTAGAAGCATGAATTGGACATGGCTCTAAAATTAGCTCCTCATCTGCACCATCATCATGATACTCTGTTAAATATGCAGTGTTGAAAATGGGAGAAATGTGAATACCATCTGGCAGCTCCACCTCATATGCATTTCCTGAGTTATGTTTCTTCAAAACTTTGTAGGGGCCAAATTTCTTCATTTTCAGCTTGTTGTAAGTACCAACTGGAAATCTTTCTTTTCGTAAGTGCACCATGACTAGATCCCCTACTTGGAATTCCTTATGTCTTCTCCTTTGATCAACCCTAGCTTTATACTCTTGATTCATCTTGACAATGTGTGCTTGAACCTCCTCATGTAGATGCTTGATGTGTTCAGAAAATTCCTCAGCTTCAGCACTTGTCCTCTCCCCTTGTTCTATCTTCCTCAATTCTGGTGCAATCCTTGGGCTATTCCCATATACAATTTGAAATGGTGATTTTCTAGTACTCCTATTTACAGAGTTATTATAAGCAAACTATGCCTGTGGTAGAATCAAATCCCATCCCTTGGGCTTATCTCCAACTAAACATCTCAGCAAATTTCCCAGACTTCTATTTACCACTTCTGTTTGGGCATCAGTCTGTGGGTGATGCGTGGAACTGAATTTCAAGTCTATTCTCAACTTCTTCCACAATGTCCTCTAGAAATACCCCACAAATTTAGTATCTCGGTCAGAAACTATACTCCTTGGAAGACCATGTAGTCTTACCACCTCTTTGAAAAACAAGTCTGCAATATGGACAGCATCATGAGTTTTGTGGCATGGAATGAAATGTGCCATTTTGGAGAACCTATCAACCACCACGAATACTGAGTCATTACCCCTTTGTGTCCTTGGCAATCCAAGAACAAAATCCATACTTATGTCCTCGCATGGCGTTGATGGAACAGACAATGGCTGATATAGACCAGTATTTTGACTAAACCCCTTGGCAACTTGACAAACCTGGAAACTCTGTACAAACTTCTTCACATCCTGTGTAATTTGAGGCCAAAAATAATGTTCTCTAAGAATGGCAATGGTCTTATCCCGACCAAAATGTCCTTCCATCCCTTCACTGTGTTTCTCCTTAATCAGATTTTCCCTCATGGAACTCCTTGGAATGCACAATTGACTACCTTTGAACAACATGCCATCTTGAATCAAATAGTCTAACCACTTGGTTCTATCTATAGCAACGGGTTCTTTACTTCCATACTTCAGCAAAATCAGGATCCTCGGAGTACAAATTCTTGAGTTCATCAAACCCAACTACTTCAACCTGCACTGTTGTAAGCAACAGCTATCTCCTACTTAATGCATCTGCAACCCTGTTAGATTTTCCACTTCTATGCTTCAACACAAATGTATAACTCTGCAAGAATTCTACCCACTTCATATGCCTCTGATTCAATTTACCTTGGCTATTTAGGTACTGTAATGCTTGATGATCAGTATACAAAACAAATTCCTTTGGCAATAAATAATGCCTCCATTTCTTTAAGGCCTGAACTATTGCATAAAACTCTTGATCATAAACAGAATACTTCTTCTTTGCATCATTCAATTTTTCACTAAAATATGCAATAGACTTACCTTCTTGGCTTAATACAGCCCCAATAGCACTACCACTAGCATCACAATCCACTTGGAATACTTTTCTAAAATCTGGAAGTGCCAACTTAGGCTGTTCAGTCACCTTCTTCTTCAGAAATTCAAAACTTCTCGCAGTAGCTGCAGTCCATTTGAACTCTTTTCTATCCCCTCTTATTGTATCAGTTAGGGGTGCACATATGCCACTAAAATTCTTAATAAACTTCCTGTAAAAACTAACTAGACCATGAAATGATCTTACCTCAGTAGCAGACCTTGGAGTAGGCCATTCCAAGATGGCTTTTACCTTCTCTGGATCCATTTTGAGACCTTCAGGTGATATAACAAATCCCAAATAGACTAACTCCCTTTTTGCAAAGACACACTTCTTTAGATTAATTAACAGTTTCTCTTCCCTTAGCCTTTCAAGGACACTACGAATATGCAGTAAATGTTCTTCCAAAGTCTTGCTGAAAATTAAAATATCATCCAAATAGACAATAACAAATTTTCCCAAGAACTTCTTAAGTACCTCATTCATGAGCCGCATGAAGGTGCTTGGGGCATTCATCAATCCAAAGGGCATGACTAACCACTCATAAAGACCCTCCTTGGTCTTGAAGGCTGTTTTCCACTCATCTCCTTCTCAAATCCATATATGATGATAGCCACTCTTTAGATCTATCTTTGTGAAGTACTGAGCTCTAGTCAAGCAGTCCATAAGATCATCCATCCTTGGCAAAGGAAACCAGTACTTGATGGTTATCCTATTTATAGCTCAGGAATCTGTATACATCCTCCACTCTCCATCCTTCTTTGGTGTGAGTACTGCAGGTATTGCACATGGACTCAGGCTCTCTCGAATCAAGCCCTTCATCAACAACTCCTGAACCTATCTATTTAGCTCCTCTGTTTCAGTCGAAGTCATCCTGTGAGTAGCCTTGTTAGGCAAACTAGCTCTTGGAATCAGATCTATCTGATGATTGATTTTCCTTACTGGTGGCAATCCATCTAGAACATTATCAGAGATAATATCTTCAAATTCCCCTAGTAAATCTAAAACTTCAAATGGTATTTCACTACTACCTTCCTTATCTTTCCTAGGAATCAAAGCACAGCACATACGCTGATGTTTCATGCCATCTAAAAACTTCCTTCCATCAATAAGACAAATCCTAGCACTGCTACATACCTTTTCACCTTCCTTTTTCTTGGGCTTCAATTTGTGGCGAACTCCATCCTTTTTCAGAGAGTATGAGTTTGCATGTCCATCATGTATTGCATGTCTATCAAACTACCATGGTCTACCCAACAATAGATGGAAAACATCCATCGAAATAACATCACAGAGAACTTCATCATGGTAACTCCCAATTTTGAATTTTACTAAACATTGTTCACTTACCAGGACCTTATGATCATCTTTTACCCAAGAAATTCGATAGGGCTGGGGATGTTTCTCCCTCTTGAGCTTCAGCTTAGAGACCATCTCTTCTGATACCAGGTTATCAGTGCTACCACCATCAATGATCACATCACAACATTTATCCTCACACTTGCATCTGGTATGAAACAAACTCCTTCATTGTCCTGGTTCATTCTCACCACTTAGTAGGACTCTTTCATTTACCAAGGTCTCTCCTCTTTTTGCATCCTCTAAATGTGATGATTGTGCATCCTCATCCACATGAGCAACCCTAGCTTGGCCCTCAGCTCTCCTATCTATCCTTCCTTGTCATTGAGGGCATTTAAAGGCACGATGACCTTCTTCATTGCAATGGAAATAGGTACCACAGAAGCCTCCTCTTCCTTGTCCATGTCCTCTACCTCTTCCTCTTTTATTTCCAAGGTCTTGATCATGGGAGCGGTTGAAACCCTCATTCCTCTAGTTCCTGCTAGTACCCTCATCTTCATTTTTCTTTTGAGTTTCATTACGGCCTCTAGATGATCTACCGCTTCCCCTTCCTCCTTGACCACACCCTCTTTGTCTTCCTTCAAACCTTTTACTTAGCTTCTCTTCAACTCGTAGGGCAAACTGGTATGCTTCTTCAACGCTGGTCATTCTTACCAGACTTAATTCCTCCTGAATGCTAGGTCACAACCCACTGATATAACGAGCAACCTTCTCCTTATTTGCTTCTGCATGCCCCGCTCTAATCAGGAGTCGATAAAACTCCTCTATATATTCTTGGACTGATCTTCCTGCTTGCTTTAACCCATGCATCTTCTTAAACAGATCAAGCTCCTAGTCCACAGGAATGAACTGCTTTTTCAATTTGTCCACCATGCGATCCCATCTTGTGATCTTCTCCTTTCCTCTTCTAAGTCTTTCCAGTTGAATCTCTTGCCACCAGATGTTGGCATGGCCTTTTAGTTTGGCCTTTGCAAACTTAACCCTATCTGGGTCCCTTATATCCTCATAATCAAAGTATTCTTCCAGTTCATTGATCCAATCAATCAACTCATCTAGTTTCAAATTTCCCGAAAATATACTCACTTCAATTGTAGGTCTTTTCCCAAACTTAGTAATGGCCCTAAAAAGCCTTTCCTCTACAGGATTCAGAACTTCCCCATCAACTTCCATTACTTCCTCTTCATTGTCATCCTCACTATTGTCATCTGCGGCAACATTTGCTCCTCTACGAAGCTCCTCTTGCAATGCTTGTACCTATCTCTAGAGGGCTCTAACCTCCTCAGGATCAATAGCTCTAGCCCTTCTGCCACACTCTCTTCATGGAGGCATCTTCTAACTCGAACCCACAACCACACAGTCCTAGTGCAAACTGCCTCACAGTCGGCGCTCTGTCTACACACTCAGGAAAATCTGCTCTAATACCACTTGATGGGGACACGACCCAAGAACAGAATGGACACAATAGAAAAGAGAAATTATATTAACTGAGAAAATAAGCTAGTACAAATAGTGCAGAGAAAATAAACTTCAAAACATGCCCTAAGGGCTTACAATAGCATAAATCTGGAGAATATTTCTCCTTATAGCACCTCCTCTCAAACTCCACCCCGAACTGCCTTTTACAATGCCAGAAATCTCCTTAAATAGACCTCGAAGGGTTAAGGACTAGGAGTACATTCTAGAAAGTGCTAGTAGGCATCCACCGACAAAATAGAAGGTTTCAGAAGCTGCGTTAAAAGTCGGTGCAAATCTAGAAGAATCCAAAAATGGTAGCCGAACTTTCGGGAGGCATAACTTTTGAACCGTAGCTCTGATTGATGAACCGTTTACATTTTCGGAAAGCTCTCGAAGTGCTCTATAGCCCTATGGACCAGCTTTGCTCGTCCCCCATTTTTTGACCCTTTTTGAGGTCATTTAATGCCCCAAACCTAACTTTGAAGCATTCTTAGGAGGTCTCCAAAACTCAAAAAACTGCAATAACTTTCAAACTGTGGAGCTTATTGACCTGATTCTTTTTCTGAAATGCTCTAAATCATGATTAGATTCACCTGGCGAATTCACACCTTCTAGTTTACTAAAATGATGGCCCAAACACATGCTCCTATTTTTTTAGGATTTTCAAATGCACTGATAGTTGAACTATGAGAGTTGGAACCTTTATTTGAGCCAAATGGGTATCCAAAAATGTAAAGACATGATATAGAAACTAAGTCTAAGTACATTTTTTTTTGGGTGACATAGGATTACCCTTATACCTCTAGATGCTCCTGCATCACTAGCTAATGAATCCAACGTCAACAATGCTTCAATCATGTGGATATAAAAAGTCCATTAATAAGTCATTTTACTACAAGTTAATGGGTGATCAATCCATAACCTACATGACTCATGATTTAAGCAATGAAGTATACATAACATTATATGGCATGTTTTCAAAGATATCAAAGGGGAGAAGTATGAGTATTAACAATGGATTTCCTTCAAATAAGGGTAAAATACCTTCAAGATGGGTCAAATTAACTAAAATTGGAGGGAAACTCCAAGAATAAATGGTATAAACCATAAAGTGTCAATATGGCAATAGAATGATGCTAGAAAAGTATAAACTACACTTATGTGTCAATCACTAGAACAAGATAAATGTTGAACGCAATAGTTTATAATATCTCATAATCCCAAGGAAAAAAAATTTCATATGTGAAATATATAAAAATGCACTCATAATTGTCAAGTCACAAAATATACAAAACTTTTTATATTTATCGGGATATATATGTGGGCCCCCATATATATACATGAATAAATATACCTAAAATATCATGGTATGAAATCATGCAAAGACAATTAAGATCATATATAGAACATAATTTCTAGGCAACATACTAAGGAGAAATGTCAAAGATGATAAATGAGGATCATTAACATCAAACCATATTTGCAGTAATCAATCCTCCTAGGTTAAAGTCCAACTATTCTAGAAATTGATCTTTTTTACTAAGTGCTTTTTGAAACCATTTATTTTTCCTCTTAACAAATTTATCACTAGAGGAAGAGTCATGATGTATGAATGTACCATTTTTATCAACATTAGCATTATTACCATTATCAATATTAGAATTATTACCATGATCTATAAATGCATCATTATCATTACCACTGTAAGAAAGAATAGGAGAAATAAAGGTAGATATATGAGGAGTAGGGTTTAGAGAAGGAGGTTGTTCCTCCACTAACACAATTCTACTTCCACTAAATTATTCATTTTGAGCATTAGAAGAATCATGCACACCATTTCCTACAAGACAAACATTTCGTGCTATGTGCACTTTGTTAGTAATAGGATTATAAGCTTGATAACTTTTGGTATTTTGCATGTTTTCACTCATGCATCTTGTATATGCAATCTTAGATGAAGCAATAGGAGGTAAATTTTCAACTGTATTAGATGAGATATGCTCATTTTTTAAATGAGCAAGTCTTTCATGCTCCATATTAAAAGCAATATCTTTGTGCAAAGAGTGTCTAGAAGAGGTGAACCCAAAAAATTTAAATAAGTTATCATGGCCTAACTTAACATTAGCAACAACTTCATTAGTGTTAGGATCAATAACAGAGCACATGTCCCTATGAAACTCAACTTTGTAATTTTGACATAATTTTACAATAGAAAGAAGATTGTATTTCAACTCAGGAACATAAAGGACATCATGTAATTTTCCATTTGGAATACTAACATTACCAAATCTTTCAACTTTGCAACTATGATTATCAGCTAATTGAATTGGAATATTAGAAGGATCGAGTTTTAAAGAATCAAACACTTCTTTATGAAAAGTAACATGTTGAGATGCACCATTATCAATAATCCATTCTAAATTTTTAAGAACATTGTAACTAACTGTAAAAGCATGACGAGATGGATGAGAGTTTTGATTATTGTTATTGATAAGTTGCTTATCTTTTTGCTTTTTAAAACAATTGTTAGTCAAATGACCATCTTTCTCACAATAAATACAATGAAGTTTCTTATTAGGACTATTATATTGATTAGGATGGTTATTATTACAATTTGTATTTTGATTATTATTGTTGTTAAAAGAAGGTCTAGAATTAAATAGGTTGCTTTTATTGTGACGATTATTAAAATTATGATTGTTATGATTATTATTGAAATTGTGAGTATTAAAATTTTGATTTTGATTATTATTGGGAGCATGATTAGATGATCTAAGATTTTGATTTTGATTTTTAGACACAAATGCATGCTCATTAGATCTAAGAGTACCAAATTGCAATAACTTAGCTTCCTCTTGATGCAACAAATTTTGAAAAATACTATACGTTAATTGAGTAAAAAAAGTAAGAATAGCAAGTTGAGAATGAACATTAGTAATAAATTGTTGAAATTGTCTAGGAAGACATTTCTTTAAAATAATGGTAATTAATATCAGTGAGAATAATGCCTAATCCAATTAGTTGACTTTTTATATAATCAAATTTAAGCAAAAATTCATCCATGTATTTGAAATCAATATACCTCAAGTCTTCCAAATTATCTTGCAATTGAATCTTGCATGATTTAGATAGTCTATCATACATTTGCTTCAAAAATATCCCAAGCTTGTGAGCATTCATGCAATGAGTAATTAGAACATATAAATCTGGGTTAAGAGATATACCAATGAGGCCAAGGGCTTCCTTATTTTTAGTATTCCATGCATTTTTTTCATCTTGTGTAGCTGAGGTACCAAGAACTATAGAAGGGTCAGTAGCAACATCTAAAATATGCTTAAAATAGAATATAAATGAAAGATGAGTTTTCCAAGCATGATAGTTTGAATTATTTAACTTGATTTCTGGAATTAAAGTTGACATGATTTAAAAATTACGCTTAAAATTTAAATAATAGATTTGAAATAAAAAAGTGAGACTTATTATCCACAAGAATGTTAAATAATTATTAAGAGATTTAGACAATCAAAATTAAAAACTAAAATGTTCCTTGCAAAGCCACTGGTCAAATTGAAGAAACGGGAAAAATAAAAATTTGAAAATCTAAAAAAAAAAAGTGTTACACATAGAGAACGATAACTTTTCTTATTTAACTCTATTTTCAATAAAATTTAAAGGGTTTTTTAATTTTTATGTCTTCTAAACGTTGTGAGAATTTCAACCAAACCTAGATCACAGATTGAGAGATATCATAAAACTACAATCTGCCATCTTAAAACTTGAAAAAAAAATAATACTGCACATATAGTACAATAACTTTTGCAATACTATTTTGATACAAATAAAATTTAAAGGGTTTTTTTATTTTTATATTTTGTAATTGCTATTAAAATTTCAACCAAACTCAGATCATAGATTATGAGATATAAGAAAAATACGAACTACTGTACTTTCCTTTCTAAAACAAAAAACAGAAAAAAAAAATTTGAATTTCAAAAACTTAAAAAGCCTACAACAAAAATAGGGTTAGATACAATAAAAAAAATAAAAAAATAAAGAATCCTTTGGCGGAAAGTCTTCCAAAGAAGGTTAGAAAAAATAAAAAATGAAGAACACTTTGGCAGTAAGCCTTCCAAAGAGGGTTAGAATGAATAAGAAAGAAGAAAATCTGCAAAAGAATAAGATAAGACTTTCAATATTTCAAACTTCAAGATCTTCACAATATCAAGCTCTTCTAATGAACCCTTCACACAAGCTCAAAACAAGGATTAGTAGCTTTGATACCATTTAAGAAATTGAGCAAAACGAAAACTAATAAAACAATCCAAGAGAGCTTAATGTGAAGAATATTACCATAAAGAAAATGAGTTTCCCAATGGATCAACAAGAATGGAAACAAGAGATTTTGAAAGGGGAAATCAAAGAAAACCCCTTGTGTAATATTAAGAATGCGGCAAAGAAGCCTAACAAAAGAGAGAGGAGGAAGAAGTATTGTGGAGCAAATTAGCTCATTACAATAACATCATGAAGATGTGTAGAAGAAGTAGTTATAGAAGAATGAGAGAGGCATCTCTTTAATAGAGATGAGAAAGAAGTTGCATGTGTAACTCCCATTTCTATGAATGCCACCATTCATAATAAGTGTGTGCAAAGTGTCAATATCCTCTTAAGGAGGAATACACTACTTTCCTTAATAAAGGAATTACAAAAAAGAGTTATCTCACATGTGGACTAGAGGACAAGAAAATAATATGTCCTTCACATGTCTACTAAAGGATAAAATACATAAGGGATACCTCGGTTTATCCCATTTAATAAATAAATACAATTAAGGAAAGATTACTACTTCTAACACTCATCTCCAACTGGCTCGAATGAGCTTGTATTAACCATTGTAAATCCATTATCATGTTCAATAACAGTTCTATCAAGATCATTTGGATTAAGTCGTAGCTTGTACCATTTGACAACGAAGAGTATTAATTTGAAGGAACTAAAGTCATAGTCAAGTATATCATCCAAAATGCCATGGTATTGATTTTCAAACTCTCAAGGATGTAAGTCATTTCTAGACGAAATATTAGTCACTTGAAAGACTGCAATTATTCCTAAATCACAAGTTTTCTTCGTGTCATCCAACACTTTGATGTGAAATTTCTGACCATTACATAACATAGCCTTGTGGTGTTTAACCTACAATAACATGTGAAACATGTCAAAATGATTGTATCATGAGTTGATAAACATACGGGTGATTAATAAATTTGTACGTATGTAGAAATCTCTTAAACCACATGCTAAATCTATTTTCCTTTGTGTAACATTGGAATCTCCATTACGATGAGCTTCTTTAACCAATGAAGATACACCTTCCCATGTTAATGTCCAACCAGAATGTTGACATTGTTCAATCCATACCGTCATCCAATCAAGATTATTTGCAATATACAAATGTAGTGCATCCCACTCTTGAGCACCTGTACAAAAAAAAATAGACAACTTACAACCGATTTATTTTGAAGATTAAGAAATAATTTATTACAATGACATCTTATAATTTATTACCTCTCACTTTCCTCAATGTACCTTTCTCCATCAAGTGCTACCCTTCTAATTTTTAAAAAGGCTTAAGATCTCAAATGTGATCTACATGGATATTTGATGCAAACTTAGGAAGATATTCAGTAATATACACCATAGTCTGGTATACCATATATCCCTCTACCATAGAACCCTCAGGATGTGCTCTTTGTCAAACCAAAGCCTTCGAAGATTTCAAGTGCCTCTCAACCATCCACATTGACCTAGTGTGTACAAGTCCACACAATTCAATCTCCTCAAATAGGTGTATGAGGTAGTGTTCCTGTGCATTGAAAAAAGTTGGAGGTAGACACTTTTGCATTTCACATAGTAAATGAGGAATTCTTCTCTTCCAATAGTTTATATCTTCTTTATGGATTTCTTTAGATGACAACCACCTACATTAAGAGATTCAAGTAACAAAAAATATATAGATACAAGACTTTACAAAATAATATACAATAGATTACATAGCAAGAAAAATAAATCACGAATATAATAATTATATACAACAAATTGAACAGATATTACTGCTTACCTCATGTATTTTCCAAGATCGTATATCACTTGTTTGATGTTATTGTTGAAGGGCTCTAGGAGAGATAGAGAAAGCACGTACTGTAGTAATTATGTAGTCCTAAATATGTGAAGAAGATGAAAGAAAGAAAGCAAAGATTTATTAAAACAAAAATGTATTAGCACATGTAAGGTACAAGGTACAGCTACCATTATATTAAAGTTTTTAGTTTTTTTTTGGCATTTTTTTTCGAAGGGAGAGAAGATCTAAACATGAAACATGTAGGTATGGAAGGAAGGAAGATCGTGGTATAAGAAAACATCTAAACACGAGCTCAGGAAGAGCTCAAATATACATATGCATTGTTGAAAAGGGATAGAAATGAATGAATATATAACAAGGAGAAAATAATCAGTAAAGGAAAGGAAGTGAAGATCTGATACTACAAATTTGATGTGATCAATCATAGGTGATTTTTCTCTTAATAGGGTTTTCATGTAAAAAATTATTGTGTTTAAATGTGTGGATTATTGTGTTACATGTTATTTTATTCTTATTTTTTGTATACTTCTTGTTGATGTAACTTAGTACATGAAGTATATAGTTAAAAGTTTATTACTCTGATACTTGGTGAAAGCTAACAAGTTACTAGTGAAGGATGAATTAGATATTATTATGAAGTTTTAATATAGTTACCAAGTTGATATAGGAAAAGTTTAAGTTTGTAAGATACTGAGAGTTTTTTAAGGCCCTATTCAATAGCTGAGGAAAATTGAGCCCCCATCCCTCCTTAGTTATTTAACAAAATCATGTCAAGGTGTCCAACAAAGGATCTTGGGAAAGAATGGGATGCATTAATACCATAGGAACAATATGTCTATAATGAATGGAAAAATAGGAGAAATGGTATCAGTCCTTTTAAGATAGTATATCAAAAAAGATAGAGGATATTTTAAATTGAGGAATATGAAGAGTATGGTTAAGAGGAGTTCTCATGCTGAAGATATAGTAGAAGAAATGAGAGAGGTTCATGAAAAGGTGAGAGCTAATTTATGGAAGTGTTCACAACTGACCAAAATGTTAGGAGAAAAGATATACAATAATGATACACTTGAATAGGGAGAGAATTTACAAAGATAGTTAGGGTAAGATTATAATGGGAAATACTAGTCACTACAGGATCTTGGGAAAGTATGGAGAATTTTTTTACAAGTTTTTGTAACCACCTTATATAGGTCTTTGTCTATAGGATATGACCAGGGAGCCTAGATATATCTATTTTTGTGCCATGAGGTAGCTTGTAATCATCTTTAAATTGAGAAGTGAATCTACACTCAAATTATGTATTATATTAGGATATAAAACTCAATCAAATCTACGACACAAGAAACTAAATCATGAAAGATCAAAGAACAAAAGCTCTAAAACCTAGTAGATCAAGCTCAAACAGCAATAGGGGTTAAGAAAGCTGAAATAATATATGACTTCTCATAAGACTTGTCTATGATTCTTATGAAGTAAGAAATAAAATGAGATATATATGGAGTGGATGCTTCATCTAGATTAAACAAGCAATGAATGTGTGAATCTTTTAAGAAAGCATATTACAATCTCTACATGTCAAAAACATGCTTTTGTTTTGGACCCATTCACCTGCACCCTCAAATCAACACTCATATAGACATTAATCCATAGAAAAATTGATACATTTCCCTTTTGGTGTGGAGTGACTGGACCATTTATACATAAGCTGAGAAAGTTTACTTTTACCTATAGTAATGTTGGGTTATTTTTCAGGAAGGAATAGGCAGCATGGCATAAAAATTTTCTCACATAATCTATGCACCAATAAGCTGTGTGGCAAGAAATTCTTCATACGTTTCTGTACTCAAATAAGCTACATGACTTTAGCACAATATGCCTTAGTGGAATGTAGTTTCTTGGAATTCTATGATTATAGGTATAAAATTTGTCAAATCATTCATTTCAAATTTTTAAGATTATTTTCCAACAATCAGTATCTTATGAATCAAAAAGATGATTATCTTTCTTAGCAAGAACGCAGAATGCATGCCAATTGCTTGGCAACATGGCTAAATGAAATATTGTTTATTGAAAATTCAATGGTTGCAAGCATGGAAAACTTTACTAGAATTTTTGAGACAATAAAAATTAAAAACTAGATCCAAATCGATAAGTTTTCAAGAATCATTGAGGAATCTAAAGATTTGGACAGTTTTCTAGTGAGACTTAGGATGCATGAAATATGTTTGAAAAAAATGCCTCAATGGAATGAGTTTTTTCGTAGAACTAGATGCAGGAAATCTTTTATGGGTTAATTTTTAACATCTGAAAAAAATGACATATAATTGGTTGGAAATTTATTGAAAAAATCATGCAAGCTCTTTTTCTAAAACCTTTCTTACCAAGAAGAATAGCTCTACTGATGTCTAGGATCAGAGCAATATCTATCTGTACCACTTCCTTTAAGAAATGCCATATCTGTTGATAATAAAGTGCAAATAAACAAATACCAAAATTAGATCTAATAGCACAAACAAGATCAAGACACAAAACATGAGATTTATGGAGGTTCACTGAGATGGCTACATCCAATTTTATAGAAGGGGAAATCTCTTATTAATATCTCTGCTTTAATTATAGCAGCAAGCTTTAGCATTACAATGATCAATGAATCAAACATTATCCACATACACACACATATATTAAGCTTTCAAATGAAGAATGTGAAGTCTCTAACAATTGGAGGAAATTGGCAACTCTTGGGTTTCATTATCCAACAATCTATCACTTCAAACATAACCATTGCTGCAAACCTTTGGAGATATTCCCCCACTGAAGGCCTATTGTTAGAGTTTTACATTGCCAAGATAAGTCCTACAAAATTTCAACTTCTCCCTTGGTAATATCTTTTTCAATGCATCAGCCAGATTCACCTTAGTATCAGTTATTAACTTGCAACTTGCCCTCCTCAAGAACACTCTTTATCAAATGATATTGCAGCTCAATGGTGATTTGGAGGAAGAATTATTCATGACCCAGCCTCAAGATTTCAAAGTTGTATCCAAAGAGCACTGGTTATGCAAAGAGCACCAATTATGCATACTAGTGAAGACTCTTTATGGCCTTAAGTAGGTTGTTAAAGCATGGTACACCAAGACTGACAGTTACTTGGATGCACATGGCTTTTAGAGGAGTCTTTCAGATCTTGACTTGTATGTCGAGAGCACTGGTAGTTCTATCATTCTTGTTGTCATCATATGATATTTTCATTACTAATATAGGGGCACATTTACTTGAGCAGATCAAACTAAAATTGTGTCAGTCATTTTATATAATTGATTTTGGTTTTTTTCATTATTATTATTTTGGTGTGGGGGTTTCGAAGACAGCCAAAGATCTTACCCTTTACATCTGAGGCATAGGAGCCGAAAGTAGGTCCATACACACTTGTTCAATGGCTCAAGATATCCTTAGTCCATTTTTGTTTCATTTGTACCATTTTAATCTAACCCACCACCCATCCTTCACCCATGCATTCAATGAAAAAGTACCGTATATAAACATCACTTCTATATGGTAGTAGTTGTATATTTGGAATCCCTGTCTTAAATAGGCAATGACATTATGAATATACACTAGAAAATAGGCCAAGTTCATACCCTCTTCTAACATTTCCTTTTCTATATTGAGAGTGTGTTAGTAGTGACAACACCTTATATAAGGGCATTTCCTATACTTGCAATGGCATACAATGAATGTTGCTTGTAGTGGACTGACATAATTATAATTGATCACTGTGTACTATTGAACCACATGTTTTCTGCCATGGCCTTTTTGTGGTAGCATGGTATTATTCATTTCTTCATATGACAAAATATCACCACCAAGTTGTGAGGCCACTTAGAATCGTACGTTGTTATTTGTTGACATTCATAAGTGAAATACATTTTAGCATTCAAAATTAAGACTAGTATAGATAAGGACTGCCAGTCATTAGTTGTTATGCATAATATGAGTGGTATTCAGTATAACAATGGTTTAACCCTTTTCCTTTACAATTATTAAATACCTCTCGAGTTATTCAATGCATTTGTATGAGTGAGTAGCCCAATATGGTTCCCTCACAATTAATGATATGAATAATCTATTTTATCACAAGACTATACTACACAAATGCTTCAAGAATGGAGAATGGCTATGCAAAAGTTTTTGTATTTTTGTAGGCACATCTCGAATAATAATAAGTAGGGCTGCCTTAGAATAGTACACTCCAACTAGCTATTGAGCATGCGGAATAATCTTTCTACACTAGCTCGGAATCAATAAATCCATTTCAACTGATCGGTACTCTCCTTTGGTGGCAATTCTCTACTACCGGCCCAGAGAGGAGAGGGATGAAACGATGCTCATTAGGGCCTAGCTCTAGGTCTGGGGAGTGGAATGGGTAATGTCATAGATTATTTCTATCACATTTGCTTGAGCAGATCAAACTAAAATTGTGTCAGTCATTTTATATAATTGATTTTGGTTTTTTACATTATTATTGTTTTGGTGTGGGGGTTTCAAAGACAGCCAAAGATCTTTCTTAAACAAAAAAGATTCCATCTAATTTGCAAAAGCCCTTAAAAATAAAAATAAAAACTACAATGGCAAGAGTCCTCCAAATGTTACCTTGGCCCTTTCGATGCGCGCAAAGCTGTGTCGATTCTAAACATGACAAATTTCAAATGAGCAACATTTTTTGCTTCTTCTTTTTTTATTATATCCCATTAGTGTGGCAATTGCAACATTTTTGCCTATTAGCATCGCAATTGTGACGTTGTCAAGTTATAATTGAAAAAAAAAAAAAAAAAGCCAAAAACACATAGCATTTGCCCGCCGTCATAAATTTTCGTCACAATTTCAATCCAAATGTATTAGTGCCACCAAGGAATAATGAGAGTATTCAAATCTAAAACTATTGCATCTAAGATATATCTCCAGCCAAATTCTAGTGTGGTCTCAAATTATTGTAGAATAGTATTTTGCATTATTCAGGGCTACTAAAAAGTTTCTCATGGAAAAGTATCGCTAATATTTATTGTTGTAAAATGTTTCTAGAAAAGTATTGCTGCTAAATTTATTGTTGTAAAATCTAAATGGGAGTATTATTAAATATTGATTGATTTATTAAATAGATCATTGATGCAATGAATAATGATGGAGTCAATGGATGACAGTTATGTAGCCATGCAAACAACAGCTAATTACTTATATGAAAAGAGCACTTAGTTGTTTTTCTAAAGTTATATGGAAAAACTTTAATGGCTTGATAGCTACTCTAGAGTCAATGGACCATATTCTAGAGACCAACATTTATGTGAGATCAGACCAATATTTAGTACAAGGAGAACCCTGAGGATATATACATAAACAAAAACTTTATTAGGAAAATACAAAACAACCAAGCCTGTGTTTAGAATTTAAGGGGGTTGAAACGAGGGTATCCTAGTACATTAGTTGACAAGTATTTACATTTTGGTATGAGTTTTAGGTTTTGGTGATTGTATGAAGCTATTTTTAAATAAATGATGGGATTTTATATTTGAACAAATGTTTGAGGCTAGAATGAGTTAGTTCTCACCCATGTATGCATTGTTGCGATGTCCCCCCAATTACAACTATCTTTCCCTTCAATTACCACCATAAAAAATTCCAAAAAATGATCTCACATGTACTAATAGCCAATCACACATGTACTAATAGTTCATAATTTTTTAGTTTTTTTGGTTGTTGATTAGTCTATTTGTGAAAAAAGTACTTTTTTTGGGCAAGAGGCTATTAGGGGTTCTTATTGTTGGGTATCAGTCGAACATTTTAAATTGACACTTTTAGACCCACCTAGCTCTCTACAAGTTCTACAAAGAGCTCCAAAATTGTGGGCTCCAAAGAGCTCCAAAGTTCTTCACTTTACTATAGAGGCTCACCAAAAAAATTGACAAATTTTGATATTCCCCTAGCAGTAAAATCATACATATGGGACATATGACATTGCCCATAGAATTTATAGGAGTCTATTGTCACATTAAATACCCTGCCACCTCCTCTAACCATCAATTGGTGCCAACATTTTTTAAAGGTATATACTCTTTCTTTATTTATTATTTTGGAGAGAGGATGGAAGATATAAATTGACAAGCAATTCTATTTGGTGTGCAAAGGATACATTTAAGAGTTTTGGAAGGTCAAATATGATTTCTTTTAACATTTTATACTCTCATTTGTATTGTACATTAGTTTAATTAATAGATCATTTAATAAATGATGTTAAAATATAACAAATAAGTCATCAAAAGTTTGCAATAGATATAAATATGAAGTATATAAATGGTTATATGAAGAAAACAAAATAGAAAATTTATTTATGAATTTACCTATTACTCATTTTTTTCATAGAATAATAACATTACAATTATTATTATTTTCTAAATTAGAATTGCACTAATACACATTACTATAAATGGTTTACTTTCAAAATTGAAAAATATGCAGATTTTAATTTCATACTAAACATTTTCTTTCTCATATAGTGTTTTATCTAACTCTTTTATATGTTCACCTCCTTTTTTTGCATATTTGTTTAATTGTTGTCCTAGTGCAAGATTTAGTCATGTCAAAAAATGAATTACTATTTGCTTCACTAAGTTGAAGATATCACTAGTTGAATTTTGAAATAAAGAAAATTCTAAAGTTGAAGATTGTTCACTTCATGCATGGCATATACTTCATGGTGTTGAGGAAAACATTTGACATGTGGTTATAGTCTATATTTTTATTTTCCATAAGTTTGCATGGATGCTAGGAGATGATAGTTTCTATCTACACATGGCCTTGTTTTGTATATCCAAAAATATTTATATTGTTATCTATTAATGAAGGATTCAGTTGAACAATTTTTATAAAACAAAAGCATGTATAATGAGGGTGTTGATGGTATGCTTTTTAAATTTGTTAGTCTTATTTGATTCTCTAACATAGGTAGATCTACATACCTATTTGATGAAGGGAGCTCCCCTCAATACCATAAACACATAATAGAAACAAAGAAACAATAGAAAATGCGAGAACAAAATATGGATTCTCATTATCGCTACAAAAGAGGAATTAAAAAATTCTCAATTACAATATACTAACCCAAATGGGTGCCTTTGTTACAGTAATCTGCAAGACTAAGCTACAATAGAGTTAGCCAAATACGTTTTTCTATTAAAATAGAGTCAGCCATATATGTTTTTGACATTTATTTGAGAAATTTCAAGTAGCCCATCTTTGAAAGGCCATAACTCTCAAACCATTTCTCTGATTGGCTATCATAACCACTTTTCAGAAACACCAACTCCTCATCTATAGTCTCAAAATGATTGTAGTGCCCTTCTATTGAATTTTCAAACCTCATCTAGGCACTCTAAGGCCTCCAATAGTGAGCCTAAAGATTTTTCTACAAATTTTTCCACCAAAAATTTATAATAACTTCTCTGATACTTAAGCTAGAGCAATGAGATTTTTATGGTAGGCTTATAACTCTAAAATGAACCTTCATGTAAAAAATGAGAACATTCCAAGCTCATATGACAAACTTACTAAAAATAGTAAGCTCCCATGAATAGTAACCACCCTATCTACTAGTCCTTATTAAAATAGAAAGACTGAAAATAAAAATATTTTTGGGTGATGCAAGATTACTCTTACATCTACGATGCTCCTACATTAGACACCTAAGGTAATTTGAGAAGTGACCCCATCATGTCTTAGGTGTTCAGAGAAAAACCAAGATAGTTAACCTCCTCCCTTGCTAGCCATGATGAATCCTCTATTGGCCTCCCTTTCTATTTGACCAAGTATTCCTTATAAATTTTGTTCCTTATTCTTTCTGCCAACACAACTATCCAATATCTCCTCAATCTCCTTTATAGCCGAACTAGCTATTGGAATACTCCACTGTGCTTCTACAACTTCATCTCCATCACCTCCTTCATAATACTTTGTTAAATTAGAAATCTTAACTATTGGTGAAATATTCAATTCAACAAGCAACTTCGCTTCATAATCATTTCCAAAATCATGTCTTTTCACTATCTTGCATGGTCCAAACTTCTTCATCTTCAACTTATTATATGTAACTGCTAGAAAATGTTCCTTTCTCAAATGAACCATGACTTCATCTCCAATCTAAAATTCCTTATACCTCATTTTCAAATCTTCTTTAGCCTTGTATTGTGTATTAATATTTATGATGTGTTTCCTCACCTCCTCATGGATGTTATTGAAATGTTGAACAAATTCTTTTGCTTTAGCACTACTTATTTCTTCTTTATCCAACTGTCACAATTTAGAAGCATTTCTGGGACTACTCCTATATATAATCTGGAATGGTGATTTACTAGTACTCCTATTGACAGAATTATTATATGTAAATTTTTCCTGTGGTAAAATTAGATCCCATCCTTTTGGCTTGTCTCCAACCAAACATCTCAACAAAATTTCCAAACTCATATTCACCACTTATGTTTGTCCATTAGTATGTGGATGATGTGATGAACTAAACTTCAACTTCTTCGATAATGTATACTAGAAATACCCAACAAATTTGGTTTGTTGACTTGAAATTATACTCTTTGGCAAACCATGTAGTCTCACCACTTCTTTGAAAAACAACTTTGCCATATGAACAACATCACTAGTCTTCTTGCAAGGAATAAAATGTGTCATCTTTGAAAACTTGTCAACCACCACAAAAATAGAATCATGACCTCACTATGTCTTCAGTAATCCAAGAACAAAATCCATGCTAACATCCTTCCATGGCTTCTCTGGTATAGGCAATGTCTAACACAACCTTGTATTTCACTTCACTCCTTTTTCCATCTAACATACTCTACAAATTTGTACAAACTTCTTCACATCTTGCTCAACTATGGCCAGTAATAATTCTCAGCAACCAAAGCTGTAGGTTTATCTCTACCAAAATGTCTAGCTAATCCTCCACTATACTTCTCCTTGATGAGATTCTCTCTCATGGAACTAGGAATGCACAATTGGCTTCCTTTGAACAACATCCTATCCTGGATCATGAAATCCAATCACATTGTCCTATCAAGTGTGATAGGTTTAGTGCAAACCTTCCATGCTTTACCAAAATTAGGATTATTTGGATACAAAGTACTGAGTTCATTGAACCCAACCACCTCAATCTGCATTTTTGTCAGCAAAAGTTGTCTGCTACTAAGAGCATCTACAACTTTGTTAGACTTCCCAATCTTGTATTTCAGAAAAAATGTATAACTCTACAAAAACTCAACCCACTTCAAATGCCTTTGGTTTAATTTTCCTTGACTGTTCAAATATTGCAAAGCTTGATGATCATTATACAAAAAAAACTCTTTAGGAAGAAGATAGTGTCTCCACTTCTTCAATACTTGAACTATAGCATAAAATTCTTGATCATAAATAGAATATTTTCTTTTTGCATTATTCAATTGATCGCTGAAATTAACAACAGGTCTACCTTCTTGGCTCAAAATAGCTCTGATTGCAATACCACTAGTATCACAGTCTACTTGAAACACCTTGTTAAAATCAAGAAGTGCTAAAATAGGCTACTCAATAAATTTATGTTTCAATAGATTAAAAGTCTTAACTACTCCTACAGTCCACTTAAATGCTTTCCTATTCCCTCTCATTGTTTCAATCAAGGGTCCACACATTCTGCTAAAACCTCTTATGAACATTTTGTAAAAACTAGTCAACTCATAAAAAGATCTTACCTCTGTCACACTCCTTTGATTAGGCCATCCAAGGGTATCATTCACTTTCCCTGGGTCCATTTTTAGACCTTTTTCTAGGACTATAAATCTCAGGTACACCAACTCCTTCTTTACAAAACTACACTTCTTCAAGTTTATCAGCAATTTTTCTTCCCTCAACTTATCAAATACCTTACAAATATGATTCAAATTCTCCTCCAATATTTTACTAAAGATAAAAATATCATCTAGGTAAAAAATGACAAACTTACCAAAAAACTCCTTCAATACCTCATTCATGAGTCTCATGAAAGTTCTTGGTGCATTGGTTAGCCAAAAGGCATGACTAACCACTCGTACAATCCTTCCCTTGTCTTGAAAGTAGTCTTCCATTCATCTCCTTCTCTAATGTGAATTTGATGGCACCCACTCTTTAGATCTATCTTTGTGAAATACTTAGGCCCACTCAAACAGTCTATAATATCATCCATCCTTGGCAATGGGAATCAGTACTTGATTGTGATCTTCTTGATGGCACAAGAATCTGTGCACATCCTCCATTCTGCATTCTTCTTTGGTGCTAATATATTTGATACAACACATAGCTCATACTCTCAATCAACCCCTTCTACAACAACTCATGAACTTGTCTGTTCAACTCTTCACTTTTTGTTTGTGTCATTCTGTGTGCTACTTTATTTGACAAATTGGCTCCTAGAATCAAATCCATTTGGTTATTGATCTTTCTTATTGGTGGAAATCAATTAGGTACATTATCTAATACAATATCAAAAAACTCTTCCAACATATCTGCAACTTCTATAGGCACCTCCTCTACTTGTTCTTTACTATCCTTGGGAATTATAGTAAAACACATATGCTCATGCTACATACCTTTTCTTCTTTATCATTCAATGACTTCAACTTATGTTTCAATCCATCTTTGGTCAGAGTGTAGGTATTTTCTTGCCCATCATGTATAGCATGCCTATCAAACTGTCATGGCCTACCCAACAACATATGACATATGTCCATAGGTATGATATCACACAGTACCTCATCCTGGTAGCTTCCAATCTTTAACTTCATTGATCATTACTCATTTACCATGACCTTGTGGTCATCTTGCACCCAAGAAATATGGTATAGATGTGGGTGTTTCAGTCTCTTTAGATTCAGCTTTGTGATCATCATTTCTGACACCAGATTGTTAGTACTTCCACCATCAATGATCACATCACAACACTTATCTTTACATCTACACCTTGTGTGAAATAAGCTTCTTCTTTGATCAAGTTCATTCTCACCACTCAATAGGAATCTTTTGTTAACTAGTACTTCTCCACTTTTAGCATATTCAGAATGTGATGATCTAGTATCTTCATCAACATGTGTAACTCTAGCCTGGCCTTATGTTCTTTTATTTATCACTCCTTGGCACTAGAAACATTGAAATGCTCTATGCCCTTCTTCTTTGCAATGAAAAAATTTCCCATGAAAGCCTCCTCTTTCAGATATTTGTCCTCTACCTCTTCCTCTCTGATCTCTATTATTATGATCATGGAAATGATTGGAAATGTTTCCCTCTAGTTTTATCTACTACTTCTAGCCTCATCCTTGTTCTTCTGATCATCATTACGGCCTCCATAAGATCGTCCACTGGATCTTCCACCTCAACCTCTTCCATTATTCTTGTTATCAAACATTTTTCTTAGTTTCTCCTCAACCCTTAGGGAAAATTGATATGCCTCCTCAATATTGGTCACTCAAAACAAGACTCATCTCACCCTAAATGCTTGGTTGTAACCCATTAGGATAACGGGTGACTTTCTCCTTATCAACTTCTGCATGGCTGGTTCTAATGAGAACTCGATAGAACTCATTAGTATACTCTTGGATAGATTTTCCCACTTGCTTCAACCCTTGCATTTTCTTCAATAGATCAAGCTCATAAGCCATAGGAATGAATGATTACTTCATTTTAGCTACCATCTGATCCCATCTAGTGATTTTGTCCTTTCTTCTTTTATCTTGATCCAACTAGATCTCCTGCCACTAGATCCTTGCATGACCCTTCAGTTTGGCCTTTACAAACTTGACTCTATCCAGATCTTCAATATGTTCATATTCAAATTACTCTTCCAATTCATTGATCCAATTGATCAATTCCTCTAGGTTGAGATTTCCCAAAAATGTGGAAACATCAAACTTAGGTCTTTTATAAATACTATAAATGGCATTATAAAGCTTTTCCTCCTCTGGGTTAAGAACTTCCTCCATTGTGTTTGGGTCTATGTTTCCTTCTTCTTCTCCTTCATCTTCACTTTCATCATCTCCTACAACAAGATTTGTTCCTCTATGAATTTTGTCTTGCATCACTTTCATTTTTCTCTAGAGGGCTCTAAAACCCTTAGGTGTAACACCTTTGACTCTTCCACTATGCTCTCTTCATGGAGGCATTTTCATGCTTTTACTGAAGCCCTAGTGTAAACTACCTCACAATTGATGATTTGTCTACATGCTCAGCCCAAACCACAGTCCTAGTGCGAACTACCTAATAGTTGATGATCTATCCACACAGTAAAAAACTCTAGCTTTGATACCACTTGATGAAGGGTGCTCCCCTTAATACCATAAACACATAATAGAAACAAAGAAACAATAGAAAATGGGAGAATGAAATATGGAATTCTCATTATCACCACAAATATGAATTAAAAAATTCTCAATTACAATATGCTAACCCAAATGGGTGCCTTTATTATAGTATTTTGTAAGACTAAGTTGCGAACTACTACCAGAGTTGTCCTAGATAATGTTTGGGCCTTTCTTAAATAGACAATTTTATTCCACCTAAGAAGGTTTTAGATGCTCAAACTTAATACCTAGGGCCAATAGACCCTAACAATACATATAGAGTCAACCAAAAACATTTTTGATATTTATTTCAAGAAATTTAGGTATCCCAACTTTGAAAAGCCATAACTCTCAAACCGTTGCTCTGATTGGCTATTATAGCCACTTTTTAGAAATGTTAGCTCCTAATGTACAGGCTTGGGATGACATTAGCTCCCTTTTTTCAGGTTTTTGAATCTCATTTGGACACTCTAAGGCCTCCAACGGTGAGCCTAAAGATTTTTCTGCAAATGTTTCCACTGAAAATCTATAATAACTTCTCTGATACTTAAGCTAGAGCAATGATATTTTTATGGTAGGCTTATAACTTGAAAATGAACCTTCATTTTAAAAATGAGAAAATTCCAAGCTTGTATGATAAACTTACTAAAAATAGTAAGCTCCCATAAATAGCAAGCACCCTATCTATTGGTCCTTATTAAAATAGAAAGACTGAAATTAAAAATATTTTTGGGTGATGTAAGATTGCTTTTACACCTAAGATGCTCCAGCATCTCCATTCATATGTTGGAAGAAATTTTTTAATAATTATATTTTCTAATAGAATAAAATAGAAAAAAATCTATTCTAGAGTGTTGAATCCTTGTTGATGTTGGATCAAGGATCTTCTATTATATTTTTATAATGAAAAAAACATTGTTAGAAAATTATATTTATTGATATTGATATTCAGTGTAATTTGCATGGAGATTACTCTAAAATTGTGACTCTGATCAAAACATGGGACTTTTAGAGAGAGAGAGAGAGAGAGAGAGAGAGAGAGAGAGAGAGAGAGAGAGAGAGAGAGAGAGAGAGAGAGAGAGAGAGAGTCAAAATATTGATTAACTAGGTGATTATTTTGGCACTGATTCTTCTTGTCTCACCTTCTCAAAGTGAACTGTTTAATGGGGTAATAAAGATGAATGTTTTCCTTATTACATTTATTGAAATTATATGTTTCTCCACCTAGCTAGCTAAAATGTAAATTATGTAAAAAGAGTTTGAAAAGAAATACTAATTTTGTTATTTAGTTATTAGCTATGTTATTAATGTTAGTCTCAATACATTTATGTATTGTATAACCAATCAATTAATAGGAGTGTTAAGAGCTCAACATAATGAATTAGTTTATCATATATGAATTTATGTTCCTCTATTCCATCAAATGTTGATTTATCTAGTTTTGATTAAATTTGGATTGGTAGTTTATGCTCGAATGCCCACAAAAAATTATTGGAATCTACAATGGGTTTTCAGGAACAAGTTTTCCATTACAAGAGGAAGTGAAATTACTTGAAACAAACAACATTAGGAAATACAAGATTTTCATACAAGAACCAATTGTATTCAAGGCCATTACGATCTTTGGGATCAAATTTAGTCAAATTCTCTAGTCTACTATTTGCCTCAATCCTTTCATTGATAGTGGTTTGGATAACATTTTCCTATAGGTTCAAATTGTGTATTGAAGAAGTGATGAAGTAGGTAGATGTGATATATTTAATAGTATTGCATAGAAATGAAGTATCACAACCCATTTATTTAATATAATCATGACATGAGAACATGGTAGGCTTGACCAAAAATAATGACCTCTAAAAATAATAGACAATGAATAGTTTTTAAATGGACTGATAGAGGCCCAGTCACATTGGTAGAATGCACCAATCAGATCTATGAGGATGAATGAATAATCAATGGCCATTTGGTTTTGAGAATGGTGTCCACTTATATATGCTACAATCCATCTTCATTTCTATACCTCTTTGTATTTCCTTTCTTTTTAAATCTTTCCTTTGCATCTCTCTCTCTCTCTCTCTCTCTCTCTCTCTCTCTCTCTCTCTCTCTCTCTCTCTATATATATATATATATATATATATATATATATATATATATATAGATATGAAATATAATTTATATATGTTTGTGTTCTTTATATTGAGATATAAGGTCATTTTTATATGAGAAAATTTATTATAATACATAAACATACATACATACATACATACATACATACATACATACATACATACATACATACATACATACATACATATATATATATATATATATATATATATATATATATATGAGATTAAATTTTGTTATTATTATTAATTATGTGACTAATGAATAGGCATTTCACATGAAGGGGCGTGTCTATTCATATCATATTCTCTCTCTATATATTTATGAATCTAATATGAGGATGTTGTATTTGGAACACACATACCTAATAAGGTAGTGCTTAATACATTTGCAACAGATCCAAAAAACCAACATGGTATTTTTGTGGTTTCATAATGCACGCCCCATTTTCATACAAAAAATGGGGACCCCTAGTTTCAAAATCCCCTACTAGGATCCTAGTCCATTACCATGGTCATTTTGGACTCTCCATTGGGTCTAGGTCAAATCCCAATCTCTAACCAGGAAGAGTCAAGCAATCAAAGAGGAGGAAAAAGTGAGTCTTTGACTCTAATATGCTTCAAGTGCACATATGTGCACATGCACACTACACCCCACTCTTGGGATGCCCACATGTGTATGTATGCACCCTCGGAGGGTGAACACCATTGCAAGTGTGCACTTGTAAGGGTGCACATTTGGCACTTGGGACCTATAAAAGCACCCAATCCCCCCTCCTTCATCACTTTTCTCTCACTCTCCAAATTTGACTACACCTTTGTACATCTGTCCCCTATGCTACTCTACCCCCTTTGGTCCCCCACAAAAGAACAAAGCACTAAGGTTAGACTATTAGGATGTGCACATGCACACCCTTAACAAGTGCACAAGTGTGTGTCCTTGCATCTCTGCAAAACATAAAATAAAACTAAAAAGTCAAAGACCTAAAGGGATTTCATGATGGTGTGCACATGTGCACCTCCATGAGGTGCACACATAGGCACCTCCACACACAATTTAACAAAGCTAATGTTTTCTTTAGCCCCATTTTGCACAGTTATTATGCATGTGCACAGCTACACACATGTGCATGTGTGCACCTTACATAGGTGCACAAGTGCGCAAGTGTACAACTGCACAAAATAGCTATTTTAAAGCTTTTAAGGCACACTAGTGCACCTTAAAGAGTGTGCTAGGTGCACTAACTTCCATAATAGGCCTTTTGGGGGAGGACTAATTTTGGTCCCTTTTGATTGTTCTTTGTCTACATTTTGATCTGTTATGATAGATTTTGACCTATTCTGATAAAATTTTGAGTCTCATAGAAGCTCAAGTTTTAACCTTTAGACTTATGTTTGACTCTTTTTTGAAAATAAAATACCATCCTCTTCCTCTTCCATGGAAGAGAAAATGTCACCAAAACTAGTTGCATTCAAATATCAACGAGCCCCAAAGAAGTCACAATTCTAGGATGGACATTTAAGAATTTTAGACATGGAGTTGGGCCATATCGAGTGGAACACATTCCTTAAAATCTGCAATAAACCAAGGGAAAGGTCTTATATGATATATGTGTTAGGATTAATCTCAAATAGAAATAATAGTTACATGAAAATATAACCAATATGAGAAAATAATAGATCGCATAGAAAAGAACACAAGACACCAAGATTTAACGTGGTTCAACCAATCCCTAGGCTATGTCCACCAATAGCAAGTCCAATATTATTATTATCTAGTGATTACAATCCACAATCCATTATAGTTCAATACTACTACAAGAAGCTATAATATCACCAACATTATGAAATCCCTAACCCTAATCATTTTTATGCAAGATTTTTTTTTCTTACAAAATTGGGGCTAGAACAAGTTGTTCAATTAGGAAAATAGCAATCAATGCCTTTTACAATATTAGGGAATTTTTGGCTTCGAGGGTGCTACCTCTAAAAACCCCCATGGGGACATTTTCCCTCAACCCCACCCTATAATGTGACAAGGAGTGCACCTGGCATATTGCCCTATGACCCCACAGGGGTATTGCCCCTTGACCCTATCTTGGGGGTGTTGCCCCCGAACCCTCATATAAATAATATGGGGAGAAAACCACATTGAATAAACCTCTAAGTCTAATTAGGCTCCACATCACAACAATCTTCCACTTGGAGATTGATTAGACTCCACAACAATAACCTCCCACTTGGAGATTGATCATAGCACTACTAAACTTTAGCTCCCACTGGAATATCAAACCACCCAAGACTCTGTTGTGCTTTTATTCTATCTAGTCTAGAATACCAACCAAAGTTGAAGAGGAGTTCAACTTGTCCCTTGTTACTACCTTTGTTATCTATTCAATTATCATTTGTATGTATCATTTCTAGCTTTAACTATCCATCATCCAAAACTAACCGAATGAAATGGTATTGCAACTATATGTGTTTTGTCTTTGAAAGCAAAGCTAAATTCTTCATAAGATGAATGGCACTCTAACTATCTATAAACAAATAATTATCCTTCTAAGGGTGTCTCAATTCTTCCAAGAAGAACTAAAGCAATATCGTCTCCTTGGGTGCCTCTGTAGCAGCAACATACTTTGTCTTTGTAGTGGATAAAGTATTAACCTTCTATTATCAAGAAACCCAACTTACTACTACCCCACCAATAGTAAAAACATAACCTATAGTACTCTTCCTGGTATCAATATCCCATGCCAAATCTGAGTCAACATAGCCATGTAAATCAGTAGTAGATCCCCTAAAACGTAGACACTTACTAGATGTTCTTGTCAAATGTCTAAAAATCCATTTAATCGCATTCCAATGCTCAATCCTTGGATGACTTATATACCTGCTAACAACACCCACTACATGTACAATATCTAGCCATGTACATACAATAGCATACATCAAACTTCCTATAACTAAAGCATAGGGTACCTTAGACATCTTATCATCCTCTTCTTCTATCTTTGGACACATCTCCTTAGTCAATTTCAAATGACCAAGTAAGGTTATGTCGACAGCTTTAGCATTCTCCATAGAGAAATGTTGTAACACCTTCGCAATATAATTAGCCTAAGATAATGTCAATTTTTTGTTTTTCCTATCTCTACAAATCATCATACCAAGAATTTTTTTCTACCCCCAAATCCTTCATGACAAATGCATGTGCTAACTGGTGTTTTAGACCCTTAATGTGATCCATGTTAGACCTAGCTACAAGCATATCATCAACATATAAAAATAAAATAATTTAGTTGTCATCATCCAACCTCTTAAAATAAACACAATGATTTGAATTACACCTACTATATCCATGCTCATGTATAAAATTGTCAAATTTTAGCTACCATTGCTGACGTGCTTGCTTCAAGCCATATAAACTTTTCTAAGTTCTCCTTAACTTTGACCTCAAATTCTTGTGGCTGTGCCATATATATCTCTTCATCAAAATAACCAAAAAGGAAGGTTGTTTTCATATCAAGTTTCTCCAAATGAAAATCTTGAGTAACCATAATACTTAAAACAATACAAATAAAAGTCATTTTAACAATAGAAGAGAATGTCTCATCAAAATCAATGTCTTTTTCTATGCAAATCCTTTTACCACTAACCTAACTTTAAATCATTTCTTATCTTCAACCTCTTCTTTCAACCTGTAAACCCATTTATTCTATAAAGCCCTTTTACCTGTAGGAAATTGGCATAAATCCCATGTCTTATTGTTTAGCAAAGAGTCAATTTAGTCTTTCAATGTAGACTCTCATTGAATCTTTGTATCCACCTACACAACTTCATCATAACATTCAGCTTCACCAGTATTAGTAAGTAAAATAGAATACAAAGAGGGAGAAAATATTTCTAGAGGTCTACTTAGCCTTGTTGACCATCTAATAGTCATTAGTGTGTGTGGTATTTGTTGTTGCGGTTGATAAGGAAATTTTGGAATATCAGGTTTTGGAGTATCATCCAACACTATATAATCATCTTCTTTCTTCTCATGTTGCTTCAATAGACCTTTGTACAATACTTTCTTGTTGAATATGACATCCTACTTCTTACAATTTTAAGATATTCAAAATCCCAAAACCTATAACCAAATTCATTAATTACATATCCAAAAAGTGCACATTATTTTCATAATCTATATGAGAAAATGCTTCACAACCAAATGTTTTGAGAAAAGAATAACTCACCTTCTTACCAGTCCATGCTCCTCTAGAATACCACAACCCAAAGGAGTAGAGGGACCTCTATTAATCAAATATATAGCAGTATCAACAACCTCTGCCCAAATTTTTAAGGGAAACCCAAGATGTAACCTCATACTCCTTGCATGCTCCATTATAGTCCCATTCATGTGTTTAGCCATTCCATTTTCTTGTAGAGTCCTTGGAATATTTTTCTCTCTATGAATACTTTTAATGGAGCAATAATCTTTAAATTCATGACTAAAATACTCACCAGCATTATCAAATTTGAGACATTTAATTTCTTACTAGTCTCATTTTCAACCAAACATTTCTATTTCTTAAAAGTTTGAAATACATCATATTTATATCTAAGGAAACAAACCCATACTTTTCTAGTTGCATCATCACTAAATGTAATATAGTAATTAGAGCAACCAAGCGAAGATACTTGAGCTAGTCCCCATACATATGTATACACAAACTCTAATCTCTCGCTTTTCTTTTCCTTCCTAGTCTTCACAAAACTCACACTCTTTTTTTTTCCATACATACAACTTTCATAGAAATCCATATTAACACATTTTAGAGGAAGTAAAAATTTCTTTGAATGAAGCACTTTCGTATATTTCTCACTCATGTGCCAAAGTCTGTAGTGCCATAGCATTTTATTAGAATCTACAACAACTATTTTTTCTCTCTGGTCAACTGCAACAACTATTCTTGAACATTCATTTTTTTCTAAAATAATCAAAGTAGAGGAACAATATGAACTGTATGAAGATATAAGGTGCCTACTTTCACATCTTTTGCTACTACAAGGGAACCTTTTGAAACCTTCTAATTTTTATCTTTAAATGTAACTAAGCAACCCTCATCATCAAATTTCCTTATTAAAGTTAAACTCCTACTTAGGCTTGGAACATGTCTTACCTCATGCAATAGCCAATGATTCCCATTTTACAACTCAATCTTCACGTTTCCTTTTCCAAAAATTTGATAGGGTTCATTATTCCCCAAATAAACAAGACCAAAATCCCCTTGGACATAATTAATCAAATAACCTCTATGAGGTGTAGCATGAAATGTAGCACCAAAATCTAAAACCCATGAATCATCAATACTTTATAAGGAAAGAAGCAAAGCATCCTCTTTAGATTTGTTACTTAATACATTTTCCTCCTTGTTCCCTTCTGGTTTATCTCCCTCATTGTTCTTTTGAGTCCAAAAATCTTTCCTCTTATTCCATTTTTTATCATAGTACCAACAATATCTTGGTCCTCTAGATTAAGACCTCTTCCCCTTTTACTTTCCTCTTGATTTCCCACGATTTCCAAAATTGTTTCCTCTATCAGTCATTCTTCCTCTGGTTTGTGCATTCAAAGCACTTCCTATTGTAGATCCAGCTAAGGTTTTTCTATGAGTTTTCTCACTTAGAATACTACTAATCACATCATTAAATTTTAGGGTATTAGATCCAGAAACAAAATTACTCATAGCCATCACCAAGTCATTCCATCTTTCAGGCAAAGAACACAAAATCAAGAGAGCCTAATTTATTCATCAAAATTAATACTCACAAAATATAATTGACTGGTAATAGTATTAAAATCTTTTAAATAATCTACAATAGATCCACCTTCTGTCATTTTCATATTAAATAAACGATTCATGAGAAATACTTTGTTTGAAGTAGAGGGCTTTTCATACAATTTTGCTAGAGTTTGCATCAACTCTTCTATCATCTTTTCTTTTGTAATGTTAAATATCACTGATGGTTATTGTTCCAATTATAATTGAATGCTTCCAAGTGCCTTTCTATCTAAAATGTCCTAGACCTCATCTGACATAGTTCCTTATTTCTTGGATTTTCCTTCCAACGACTTCCATAAATCCATCTGATAAAGATAATCCTCCATTTGCATCTTCCATAACTAAAAATTCTGCCCATTAAATTTCTCCACCTTTATCTTACCCCCTATCTACCATTTCTCCCACTCAACTATGAGACATTATTACAGAGGATCATTATAAAAAAGAAAATTTAAAAAAGATGACAGTTTGAGCTAAAAACATGATGACCATCTGACTCTGATACCACTTGTTAGGATTAACCTTAGATAGAAATAAAAATTACATGCAAATATAACCAATACCAAAAAATAATAAATCGTATAGAAGACAACACAAGACACTAAGATTTAATGTGGTTCACCCGATCCCTGGGCTATATCCACTAATAGCAAGTCCAATATTATTATTATCCAATGATTAGAATCCACTATCTCTTACATCTCAATACTGCCTTAAGAATCTACAATATCACCATACATTATGAAATCCTTGATCACAAGCCTTTTTATACAAACTTTTGTCACTTACAAAATTAGGGCTAGAATAAGTCATGTAATAGGACCCTACAAGGGTGTTGCCCCTTGACCCCATCCTAGGGGCATTGGCCCCAAACCCTTGTACAAAGAATATAGGGAGAAAACCACATTAAATAGACCTCTGAGTCTGATTAGGCTCCACAACACAACAATCTGCACTCATCTGGTCAAGGCTAGTGAATATAGCATCACATCCTATTTTAGTTCAATCTTTAGAACTAATAATGACACTATTGAAACATTATTTGACATAGGAAAAGGTCATGAAGAGTGTAACTAGAGAAGTAGTCCTAGATCTTAGACCCTAAAATATATAGAAAGTGTTTAACCTCCCAAGGGTGGACCAATACTTTCAAATCTCATATGATGGGGCAGAACGATGGTACAGAGATAATGAGAAAGAGGAAAAGGAAATAGTGCAATCCCTTTTCCTAATTGATAGGACACCTATGGGCTACAAAGTAGGAAAGGTAGATATGATCAGAGGATACATGAAAGATGACATTAGATATGTGATTGTCCTCTTGAGAAAAGTCATGGGTCTTCTAGTAGCAGGTCACCTTTAGACTTAGATGGTTTATTTTATTGAAACCATTAGGACTACAAAGATACCCATTGATTGTGCCACCATCCTAAGTGATAACCTAGATGAGAAACTAGTCATTGTCAAAATAGACCCTTACTTCTATATGGCATCATACATGTTGTACTTACTGGCAACTAGAACCATGGATTATCCAAGCCTTTATAGAAAGGGAAGCATGCAAGATGAAAATGATTGGCACTATGTGGTATACCCACAACTAGTGAAAAAGAAACTCTAACTACAAAGTGTGGAATACAGAGTGGTGAATTATGGTTTCATCTTTGTAATTATCAGGTTTATTGAAGGTAATTATGCAAAGAGAATGTTAGTAGAAGTAGTTGCCAGAATCACAAAAATTTGCACATACTACATTCTATTTAAGACATTCACATATCTTCAAATAGTTGGTACTTTGTTGTAGCTCAATAATCTCCCAAGATACCCCTCTGACGGGTTGGTACTCCTAGAAATTTCCCACCAACTCATTTCTATGTATGACAAAGTGAGGAAACAACATAAGTAGATATGAGTCTAGCACATTACACTTGGCACATTCAAGGTGAAATAGAAGTAGGACATTTCCACCTTTGACTCTGAATGAGATTAGTATCCCTTGGAAGAATACAAACTCCCCTTTCCCTTTCTTTGACAACATTGGGATGGTGTAGGATCTGGTAGGAAAACAATGTGTACATGTTGATGAAGATCACTAGATGAATGCAATAGATGACTATGATATCTTTATAAGGAATTATTAAAGGAAAATTCTATACTTAGAAAAGAATGTGTTGAAGATGAAGGTTCCTCTGAAGGTCATAGAAAAGGATGCCAAAGAATTTGTGGATCCTTTATATAATAGAGATAAGATCTATGATAGGCCTATCATGAATGTTGAGATAAGGAGAGATGAGAATGATGAAATAGATCATCAAGCCAAATATGTGGTCAAATTGATAAGGGAATGGATTTGGAAGCTATTTTTCATGGATCTAGTTCATCAAGCGATACCCCTACTAGCCATGACTAGGTCGATCAAAGGGAAAGGTGTGAAGGTCATTGTACCAACCTACCCCACTCAAACCCTAGTAAGGTCAAAAATAGTTCATCAATATGAGTGGGAGGTTGAGTACTTTAAGGCTAAAAAGGGCACAAAAAGGAAGATGGTACGATGAAATAACCATCTCAAGCTCAAGCACCCCCATATTAAGTACAAATTGAATAGGTACAAGTTGAGCCTCAAGAAGAGCTAGCACAAGAACCTCTAGAGAAGGAACAACCATTGGAGGAACAAGTGGAGGAGTATAGGGTTTCACCAATAACAAATATAGAGGAATAAGCCTCCCCCTTAGCTCCAAAGAAACCAAGGATCGAAACAACTATGGTGGGTACACATAGGAGAAGATTGAAGAAGAATAAAAATGCTTCATTCTCACATATTCCTAAAACCATCCCAAAAGTTGGGGATGAAGAAGAAGGGAAACAAATAGATCTTTTCCCCTTAAGCCAAAAAATTGACTCAACTAAAGTTGTAGAGGAATAGAGGAGAAGAATATCTACATAGACATCTCCATCTTCTCCAAGAGAACCTATCCAACTATCCACTTCATAAGATGAACATAAAAAGTGGATAGCAATTATGGAAAGTAAAGGAACCAATATCTTCAACCTCTCAAACTTTGACTTTATGTCAATGGGTATTGAGATGGTAGGTAAAAATATTAGAGATACTCCCATGAGTGAACCCTTAGGAGAGGATTGGAATCAATTACCTCCTCTACCTCAAGGACCTTTGGGCATTCCACCACCACCATCCTAGGGTATGCTTTTTCTGGACAAAGGGTTGGTAACTCCACTTCCTCCAATCACTCAAGAAGAGGTAGAAGAACAAAAATATAAGGAAGGGAACTTTCAACAACTTCATGTTGATAAAGTATTAAAGGAGGGAAAAACACTAGGAGGAAACTCAACAAGCTCCTTGAGATACAAAGGCTAGATCTTTAACTCAATAGAGTACATAGACTCCTACTAAAGATCTTTGACATGAGAAGACTCTAGAGAGAAGTGATAAGGAAAAGGAGCCTACTGAAGAACTAACCTCTTTATCCAAGTACATATCACACATGGGGACTACACCAACATGGATGAAGATAGAGGTTATGTTTGGTTAGAAGAGGCAACTAGACCTGACAGCAGAGGAAGGAATGAAGAAATTGATTAAAGTGGTAAAGAGGCCTAAGCCACCTAAGGGTGATGCAAGAATTCTAGCCTTCATAATGAAGAACCAAGATTAGTACATGCTTGTACATATTTTCATTCCTCCTCCTCACACTAATGTCGAAGAACTAACTCTAAAATATTACCAAATCAAGGAGGTCATGTCAGGAAGGCCCACAGTGGATACAGATAAAGTGATTATCACCACAAGCATAAAAGAGGTGTTCCACCACATTGATTGGGATGAATTAGAGCTAATAACACTGCGAAGAAAAATGGGCTACTAGGAGGCTACTTGAATGAAGTAGTGGGTCCTATTGACCTGGAGAATCCAGAGGTTGCTCTTGGAGAAGAATTAGGAAGAAAAAGAGAAGGAAATAGTTGGATCCATTTTTGGAGGCATGTCAAAAATGGCATGATAGTTTTGAAGAGAAAGGAGTGCAGATAATATAGGGAAATTTGAACCTATTGTACCACATCCAATCAAGTGCCAACAAGTTGGTTTCTATAGTGAACCACAATTTTGGGTTGGTAGATGAAGTACATACCTTGGCAAGGGACTTACAAGCATTAAGATCAATAAAATGTCAAAGGTGTTGCATGCTTATGAAGGTATACAGTATTAAGGAGCTAGATAAGCTTGATGATTGGATAGAGAAGATATCATCAGGGAATATAGTAATGGAGGGATTGCACAAAGAGATCCAACATATTAACGAAAAAACTCAATAGAAACATTTGGAAGTGAAGATGTACTACAATGCTACTTACCTTGAGATTTTTGAAGATGATTCCAAAACCAAGCTTTTTGTGGTGCAACCAATTGTCCAAAAATTTAGAGGAACATTTGACGATTCTTTGTTAGATGATGACATAAGACAGGCATTCAAGACTGAAGAGGTATTATTGGAGCTAGACACCAAGCTTGAGGATTTTAAGAGTACTCATATAGAAGTTGATAATTATCAACAACTAGTAAAGGATAAGTATGGAGCTATAGATTTATTGAAAGCTAGCCTAGTAGGGGAGATGATAGATAAATTTAAGAGTAAACATCCAAACATCATTTTGGTGTAAAGAGGAAAAGACCTAGATGTTGGAAAGTCATCTTTGGACACTTAGAAGATTTTTTGAATTTTTGGAACTAGTCATTAAGGTGCATAGGTGCACAGGTGCATTTTTCATAGAGGTGTGTTGACCATTTTTGAAAAAGAAGCAATGTGCTAACAATTGACTATTAGTTCCTAATTTAGACTGTTCCATGCACTAAAAACACATTCTGGAAATAATTCAACTTCAAGAAATGCCTAAAGAAGGTCAAGATCCCATTTTTAGAGCTTCCAAAGACTTCCAAATCATCTCACAACTTCCTTCTTCTTATCTTCTTATTTTTCCATTCTTTTAAGTCATGTAAAGACTCATGCACCCATTATTAGATATAAACAAGGATGGAGACCTACTTAGCACCATTTAGTGTATATAATTAGATTTGTTTTATTATTGTTTAGCATAAGTTTTCATTTTAAGATCTCTCACTCCTAACTCAGAAGCATAAGATGTTTTCTTATAATTACATGGATGTAATATGTACTCCTAATAATTATTTTGATACAATAATATATGTTATTGGTGTTCTCATTCTAAGTGTAGTTATTCTTGCTAGAGTGTGTTATTTTTTTGAATGCATATTTATGAATAATAATGGAGCCAATGGTTTTATTGTGTTATTATGATTTTATGATCTTTTAGTTTTGATGTTTTCCTTGTGTTAAAGAATTTTACTAACATAATGAGTTAGAGAGAGGATCATCTTTTTTCTTGCATAGCATCTTGTCTTGCATGAGCACACTTTTAGTGGCCTTGCAATTTGATGAAACATGAAACATCTTTTGGTTCATATAGAGTTCCCATCAACAGTTGCATTAGTGGAGTTGAGGAAGCATTGCTTCTAATTTCATTAGTTTCCTACCTAATCCTTTTGATAATTTAATTTGTAGGCATCTTCGTACCTTGGTTTATGTTAGTAAGGAAATTTTATTTTAGTTATTTTCTTAAATCTCTTATTACTTTGTCTTTGTTATTTGTTTTTCTAACACTTTCTTAAAATAGGAATTCATATAGTTACATTAATAAATTGCATTCATCATAAAATAGAAAATATCAAAATATATCTCTTTTGTGTTTACATCTCAAATAGAAAATTTCAAAATATTATCTGAAATTGTTCAGAACCAGCAATGGCTTCCTCATGAACATACACATTTATCTTCAACTAAGTGAATCGATTAGGTTTCAAGACCACCCGAAACCTTGGAGTTGGTCTTTGATCAAATTTTTAAATAAGGGATTTGAAAGGATCCCTATCATTCAACATCATGCAAAATGATAGCTCAACACAAATGGCACTAGAAGGAGAGCTTGAAAACATTTGGATAAGGAAAACAAGTTTTTGTTTGAACATTCTATAGTTTTTGGAAGTTTGGGAAAAAATTTGTGCAATAGTGTCAAACACTATGCAAGTGTGCAGGTGTACTTTTGCAAAATTGACGCAAATTTGAAGATCCTGATCCACCATCTCCATTTCAATGAGCTTTATGCTCTTCACCTAGCAGACACGAGTTCCTAGAACTCAGTTATTTTTGCAAGTCTCACAGCGATAAAGGATTACCAAGAACTCTACCACTTCCATTCCAAATTTCATTATCTTCCTTAGTTCGATGTCCAAACCTACCTCCACTTATTGTTCCACTTAACCCTCCACCAATGGCCTTTTTTGCAAATGTAGTAGATTCACCAATCAACTTGCAAGGTGCACTCAATAAAATTCCCAAGAATCCTAAGAAATTTTTCCCAGGGTTCATCTATGGAGAGACGTGAACAACTGAGGATCATATCAAGGTCTTCAAAGAAATATGCAATCAAAAATATATTCAAGAAGAGAATGTGATCCTTAGTTTATTCCCATACACATTGAAAGAATTTGTATTTAACTGGTACTTGAATTTACCACCATGATGTATCCAGAATTGGGCCGCCTTTGAAAAATTGTTTCTTGAACAATTTAAAACATTCATAAACTTGGGTATGATACATCATCATTCAAGAGTGACCTAGCGGAGACCATTTCACATTTCAATCACCACTTTCACATTGCATACTAAAAATTGTAAACACCCTACAACATACCAATTGAAGCTATAATCTAGATCTATCTAAATGCTATGGACCATCTCACTACTATTTTCCTGAGGAGACTACTTGCTATAGACATCGAAACGTTGGACAAAGTCTTCACAAAAGCAATTACCTTTACTAAGAAAGCCAATCCTAATGGAGGAGCATCGATGGTCCTAGCTCAAGCTAATACAACAATGTCAACATATCCTACTGGAGTGCAAGTGATGTCTAGTCAATTCATTCCAATGTCTCCAATTCCACTACAACATGCACCAGTTGTACCAATTCCAGCAGTAACCTACCCTAGATATGGACCTTCAAAAGATGCTTTCTTTGAGAAAAAGGAAGCAACATCCATTGAAGCAGAAAACAATATTGTAACTTAGATTGGCCAAATGAAGAAGACCATGTCACAAATTACTAACAAGCTAACCTATTTGAAGTTGTCACAAGGACAAAATAACAACTTTTAGAGAATGAATGCATGTCTTTTTGATAATTTAATTTGTAGATGTTTTGTTAACTTGGTTTATGTCCATTAAGAATTTTCCTTTCAATTACTTAGTTGAATCTCTTGTTACTCTATCTTTTTTATTTGTTTTTCTAACACTTGGTTAAAATAGGAATTCATATAGTTGCATTGATAAATTACATTCATCATAAATATAAAATACAAGAATATATCTCTTTTGAGGTTACATCTCAAACAATAGCAATAGATTATTTAAAATTGTTTAGAACCGAAAAAGGTCTCCTCATGAACATACACATTTATCTTCAACTGAGAAAACCCAGTAGGTTGCAAGATTGCCTAAAACATTGGAGTTGGTCATTGACCAACATTTATAGAGAGGGATTCAAAAGGATCCTTACCATTTAGCATCATGCAAAATAATAGATCAACATGTGCTACTAAATATTTGATCAAATATACTACTAGATTGTTGGAAATACAATAGGAAAGTAAACTCTGAGAGGTGGGGAGGTGAATCAACATTTAAAACTTTCAACCTAAAAATCATTCACCCCACATCCATCTCATAATCTATTTATATAAACTAAAATACTAGATTAAATATATACATCCATAGCAGGAAAGTAAAACATTTAACACATGTATGACACAAAATATTTGGTTACCTAGAAACCCCCCCAAGGAGAAGGTAAATTTGGGGTAGGGATGACACCAAAAAATCTTCATTACTGCAGTAATAAAGTGTATCCAATGAAGGTTACAATTTTTTGATTATGAAACATGATCTACCCTGTGAAAGGTTTTCAATGTTAAAGGTGTTAGTGTAGTTTTTTTATTTCCTAGTGGGTTATTTATTTTTCCCTATATTGCTAGTTTTTTCCTACACTTTTAATAATCATGCTTAGGTTAATAAAGCATGTCTTATTTAGAAAGTGGTTGTGAGGTGTCACCTTCCTACATATGAGCATCCATTATCTATCTTAGGAAGATACTTTTCTATTTTTAGTCTGATAGATGGTTGCTCCGCATTGGTCGATGTTGCCACCTCCTCCCTCTTCCTAGTCTATATAAGCATGCTACTTGGCTTGTATTTGTGATCGATTTCTTTTGCATCCTCTTAATGCTATTTTGCTTCCAGTATTTGCAATACTCTCTTGGAGACTAACTCTATGTTGCTATTCTAATTTTATATCATTTGCTTTCATAGTTTAGATATCTATTATTTGCAATAGTTTTCTAGGTTATCAATCTTTTCAAATTCTAACAAAAGGCTCATAAGATTGTTAGATCTTACCCTGTTAAAAGATTTCAACACCCTATTAAAAGTGTACCTAGTAAAAGGACTTTGACCTACAATGAATTAAATACCATGTTAAAGGATTTATAATAGACTATCAAGACTTCTCAGTTAAGAGATTTAACTGATTCACTTGTTAGAATGTCTTAGCAATGGTCGCTCGATTAGCACTTTATTTCTTGATGTCAAATCACCTCTGTTTTGATGTGTACTTGATCCTTTCTAATTAGATGTATCTATGTTGTCTTTTGATTCCTTTCCTCTATTCTCCTTTAACTAATTATGCAATGTATAACTCCTTAGTCACCATGAATGTTCTATTTGTGCATGTAAATCTCTCTCCTTTCTCCTTACACATTCATTAAAAAGTTTAGGGTTTGTCCTCCTTAAGAAGACCTAGGTGACTTAGGGTTAGGTATGAATCAATGATTGGGATTCACCCATATTGCCACTTAATCCTTCCCTTTTTCTAATTGGATGCATGTAATGCATAATGATTCACAATTAAGATTCATCTTTATCATCTAAGATCATAGAAAAATCCTTAAGTCAGCAAAAAAATGGTTTACATATAAGTTTGTGCCATTACAAACAACTATGTCAAAACTATATAACTTGGCACTTGAAGTCCCTGATGCTCGCCATCAACTGCAACTTCAATGTTGTAACTCAACCTCTAAATTACTTGGCATCCATTGATCACTTAGCATCTATATGGCTTGGCATATACTATCTGCTTGCCACTTGAGTGACTCGGCACTTACTAGTTACTTAGCACATACCAAATATTTGTCACTTATCATGTACTATCTGACAACTTATGCTCAACATACATTACTTGTTTGGAATGAACTAAGTAAATGACTTAAGTGTATTGTCACTCATATGAAAAAATCAATCTGAGATTAAAAATCTCCCCCTTTCACATGAGTGCCAAAAATACTTGTTCATGCATGAATAACTCCAGCCTTTCAAGCATAACTTAGATACTATCTATTTACATACAAAATTTCAAAATTTTACAGAAATTTATGACTCATTAGTCACACCTCAAAATTCAATAACTCCCCTGGAGTTGATTGGCTTGTTTTGTATCTAAATCAAAATTATTCATCCTACTAAGTAGATTTGCATAAACTAATCCATGTACACTGTTCTCTCAAAAATAGTAGGTCCCCCAAAAATATTATCTCCTCCAATATCTCCCCAATACTTACTTCTCCCCCTTTTTGACACATGTGTCAAAGGATTATACACTTATAGTGTGTTTTTCCAAAAAAAAATTGTGGACCTTAGTCATAATTTTCAAAGAAACATCCCAATTGTCACAAGCTACCTTCAATGGTTTGATTTGGATGACCAACTCGGCAACAAGGTGTACTAAGCCTTCATGAGTAGAAAGATGTAGATCTTTCTTCATGAGTATTTTAGAAAAGGCTAGTTCCTTGTGTAATATATCCATATGTGGAGTCAAGATAGATTGGATGTTGATCAATTTAGCCTTAATGTTTTCTTCATCTGTATGTAGCATGGCTAACTAACTTTGGGAGTTCAGGAGATTCTGGAAGTGTTTCTCACTTTGGGCTAGAGGCTTTGGCAGAATTATACCAGATGACTATATATGACTCTCCAAACTCAGTATGTGGCTCCTAATTTCTTGTGTGAAGAGTGTTGGATTGCACAATTTGGTATATAAAGAGAAAATATTCTCTAGTAAATTCTTCACATTGTAAATTTTGGTTGCTAACTCAACCTATGATAGTGCAATAACACTTGATATCTTTTCATTGATCTTACTTTGGAACTTTTTCTTAGACCATGCAAGTAATTTCTCATTTGAATCTAGGTCCCCATCATTTATCTTCTCAACTAAGCTATTTAGCTACCCTATGATAGGCTTAGTTTCCTTAATTATTGGTAGGTCAAATGCATGAAGAAAAATTTCCTTGATATCTAAAAAATCTTGCTTTTACCTATGCTCCCTTCTGAGTAGTTTTTGTTCCTTTTTCCTTGTAAGAGCATCTTGTAGTATGCCCATCTATTCAATAGTGATGTTTTCAAGATTAAAATTTGGTAACTCAATCACTTTGTCCAAGTTCACATCACCAAATGATGTAACTTTTTCTATCTTGTATGTGCTTGGACTTGGCCTAGATGATTGTAGGGGTATAGCTTCTATACTTGGCCTATGAAGAGCTTGACTTAGAGGAGTAGTAGATTCTAGCAAGGTCACCAGTGTTTATATTGCAAGTTACTCCTCGTGTTTTATAGTCATACCTAGCTCTTTAGTACAATATTTTTCTTGTTATGGTGGAAACATGAATGCTGATGATATTCCTATGGGGGAGTATTGCAGATATGTTACTATGATGATATGTTACATTCATGACTGATTTTTTCATTCATGTCAACATAGCATTTTTCTATGGTATCTAATAGAAGAATAGAAGAACTTAGATCAAATTGGTATAGATGGCTAGTTGAGTGTTCTTACTATCCGAAGATATGGGAGATACTTCTGAGTATCTAATATATGTAGCTAATGTTGTCTGAAGAAATTTTAAGTCTAAAAGAAGTTATGTAAGTTTTGGTGATGTTTTTTATAAGATAGAGTTTACATAGGCATATTTTGGTAAACTTGTTATATCTCTCAGTAAAAATTTTATTTTGATAATCAAGGTTGAGCATGTGTAGAAGATATTTTGATGATGATGTAGTTAAGCTTTCTCATCATAATATTGTGTGTACAAAAAGATATTCAAATTGCAAGGTGAAAGATTAATGGTATTGCTAAGAGTAACATGTTCTTAATGTGGTCCTATAATGATTAATTGAGAAAGTCTAACAGTCAACTCAAGGAATTATTTTATGGACTCAATATAAAGGAAGGACATTTTTCTTTATCATGGAGAGAGGAAATGATATGGAGAAGTGATTGTAAGCAACAAAGAGAGAGGAATGTGCAATTGAGCAAAGTAGAGTGAAAGTAAAGGAAACTTTGTTACCAAGGTTCTATTTTGTGATCTAAGGTTTGATATTTGGATCTGAGGTTCATGACCTGGTCTACAAGTTGTGATAGTTATTGGTTTAGTTGAAAAATTAGAGGAAAGAGGAACATAAAAGGAAATTAAATCTTTGGATAGTGAGCTCTTCTTGTAGTTGAAATTGTATGTTTGGGCAAAGGGCTCTTCTTTCATACATTGTACTATAACTCCTAACAAGGTTGGCACAACTCCTAACAGGGTCAAAATCTTCTAACAGGGATTCAAAGTCTCCTAATAGGGAGTCTATGTACTAAATATTATAATAGACTCCTAATAGGGTTCATCCTCTAACAAGGAATATTTATATTAGTACAACCTCTTGTGGGCATCATTCTCATTGGGGTTTTCCCTTTGATCAAGGGTTTCCCTAGTTAACATATCTAGTGTAACTATCTATGTGCATCTTATTATGGTTTTTGTTTATTTTGGTTGAATGGATAAGTTTATTTAAGGAAGATAAATATTTTAATTTTTAGATAACCAATTCACCTCCCCCCCCCACACAAAGTTATCTTGGTGAATTGTTATTTATAACAATTGGTATCAAAGCATCAGGTCCTTGAAGATAAAGTTTGACAACTTTGGGAGATCCATGGTGAGCATGTTCAAGAAAGGTAGTCCTACATCTAACAGAGTAAATTTTGACACCTGAATGATGGAAATTTTTTGTGAGTTATTAGATTTGTGTAAAGAGCAGAGTATTGAGTTTTCAAATGTAGAATTCTTCTATTGTATACAAAAAAATAAAAGCTCAAGTGAAGATAGATCCAAATCAAAAGAAAGCATAAAGATAAAGGAAGGTATTGATCTACTTACAAAGAGCAAACCAAAAGATATGAAAATAAAAATGTGTTGGACATGTAAAGAATTTAGTCATTTTTTGAGTAGATGTCCTAAGAGATTGAGAAAAGATAGAAATAATCTACTTTTTGATAAAGTTGAATAATTTATAGCAAGTGTGGAAAGATCCTTGAAAGATTGTGTTAATGAGTTTATATTGGTTAATGATTAGAAAGTAATAGAGAAATCTGAGGCATTTGATAAGTTCAAGATATTCAAGAATAGAGTTGAGAATAAATCTGGTATGAAGATTAAATGTTTAAGATCATATAGAGGAATTTACTTCAAATGAGTTTAACATGTTTTGTGAAAAAAATGGAATCAAAAGATAGATATTAGCTTTGAGAACCCCTAAACACAATGGTATAGAAAAAAGAAGAAACATGTCAGTTAGTGAACCAACAAGAGCTATGTTAGATGAGAATGATGTATCAAAGATGTTTTGGAGAGAAGCTATGAATACAACAATTTACACTATGAACAAAGTGAAAGTCGGGAAAGACACAAACAAGACCCCTTATGAGTTATGTGGTTTGGTCACTCACCTACAGTTAAGTATTTCAGAATTTTTGGTACTAAGTGTTATATAAAAAGAGATGATAATATTGCTAAGTTTGATGCTAGAAGTGATGAAGGTATGTTTCTCAGTTATTCATTGAAAATCAAAGCTTATAGATGTTATAACCTAAGACCTAAGACTATTATGAAATGTGAAAATGTGAAAATTGACAAAAAAATCTAGGATACAAGAGAGAACAATTTATTACGATTCAGAAGATGATGTTGTTAGTAACAAGGAATGATGAAGTATTTCTTGAGACTAAAAATGATTTGAAAAATGAAGGAGTTAAGATAGGAACAAAGCTTAGAACATTTAGCAGAGACAAGAGTTGAGATAGAAACTCCCACTTTGGGAAAGAATATGATAAAGAATCATCCATCTGAGTAGATGGTCAGAAGTGAGATAAAAGTGCGATGACAAGAAGTAGAGTCAATGAAGAACTATGTTTGATATCTCAAGTTGAACCTAAGAATGCTGATGAAGCATGTAAAGATGACTATTGGAAACAAGCTATGAAAGAGGAATTGGTCCCCAGACTAGCTAACAAGAATGTGATAGGAATTAAATGGGTATTCAAGAACAAGATGAATGAACAAGGAAAAGTTGTCAGGAATAAGGCAAGATTGGTATGTAAAGGTTATTCATAGAGAGAAGGAATAGACTATGATGAAACCTATGCTCCAGTGGATAGAAGAGAAGTAGTAAGATTATTCTTAGCACATGCAGCATACAAGAAATTCAAAGTGTATCAAATGGATGTCAAGTTAGTATTTATAAATGGAGAACTTGAAGAAGATGTACACATTAAATAGCCTAAAGTTTTTCTTTTGATAGATGACAAGGACATAGTATGAAAATTAAAGAAAGCATTGTATGGCTTGAAGAAAGTAGGCAGAACCTAGTATGCAAGGTTGGACAAGTATTTGACAAAGCTTGGATATAGAAAAGGTATGGCTGATAGAAATTTTTATTAGAAAGAAATTGATGATGGATTAATGATTTTTGTAATTTTTTTGTGTTGGAAATGTAAGAGGAGTAACTAAGAGGGGAGGGATAAATTATTTACTACAAAAATAAATCCCAAATCCCCTAGCTTTTAATACAAAATAATCCTATCAAAACTTAATTATGTTGATGTTCGACAAACAAGAAAATTTTGTAACGCAATAAACACTATAATTTCTTGGAAAACACTTAACATGAAAAACTTTAGACATAATCTATGATTATCATTACTTTAACTTAGTTGTAAACATATAAAAGAAATAGCATGAACACGTTTGACACCAAGATTTAATGTGGAAACCCAATTTGGGAAAAACTAATTGCAACTAGTTATTATTTTTCACTCTTCTAAAGTGAGCCCTATTAGGAGCCAACCTTGTTAAAGGTTACAAAACACACTATTAGGTGTGACCCTATTAGAGAATTTAATCACCCTGTTCGGAGTGGCCTTGTTATAATTCTTTAGATAATTTAATAGAAATTCCACCTTGTTAGAGGATTTATAAATAGTTGTTAAGCCAACTCTATTAAGAGATTTGCTAGATCACTACTACAATGATTAGAGAGTAATAATGACATGACCTGATTTCGATGCAATTGAATTGCTAGTTATAGATCTCAATTTTGGCTTATACTTGAACCTTCCTGACTGAATATATATTTTGTACTCCACAAGGATATTTTTCTTATCCTTCTTATTCACTTCTTCTTAACATCATCAAATCCTCCATGCTCTTACACTCTTCTAAATCTCAACTTGACCTTATATTTATATCTTTCATATTGTCAAGTTGGCTAGAATAGAACTTAGAATAAATAATTAATATTCATCTTCTTAGTCAACTAGAACCAATAAACAAATTGTTGGAGTTGATGAAATCCAACTCTAAAGATGCCCAAGATCACCTGCATGCAAGAACCTATCAAAGAGAAGCCAAGGAGAGAAGAAAGTGGAGCAAGGGAAAAACCCTAAACAGACATGAGAGAGAATATGCAAACACAAGAGAAAATGTATTTACAATGAGAATGCCTTATGTTGTGAAAATACAAAGAGGGAGCCCGAATATAAAGAGCTCCAAGAATCTTCTAGAACAAGCTAGAAGATGCTAGGAGATAAGTGTGACAACTAAGCATACATCCACATTAGGTGGAAAGTCCTCAAACAAGGTGAGAGGATAAGTATGACTTAGGAGAGAACAAACTCTTGTATTTTCAACAACTTATAACTAACTCCTAGACTACAACTAATTAATAAATGCATTTACATAAGTAAGCTTAAGTAAATAGAATAAATAATTAGTAAATTAATTATTTACTCTAACACCCCCCGTTAAGTGCAACTTAGGGAAATGCCTTAAGCTCACAAAACTAAGAAATTCAGAATGGGTCCTGACAACAAGGCCATGTTAGGTACCCATGTACAATGCAAACTTTGTAAATGGGGAAAGAGAGAAAACCATGTGGGACAAACCCTCCCCCAAAAAGAGGTAAAAACCTAGTGAAGAATTAAAGAAGCCTACAACTAGGGAATATCCCCTAAAACAAGAACAAGGAGTGATCATGAAGAAGCATCACTGAAGCATGAAGAAGCTACAAATCTTCCATCAAAAAGAAAACTAGTGATCTGAAGAACCTCCATGGAAGAAGAAGGCATGAACTGAGTGTGTCTATATGGTAGATGATCCATCTCACCAAAATGCATAGGTAGCTAGCCACTGCAATTGCCTTGTACATAGGATCAACCACTGAATACATAGTTCACACTATTGAACCATCAAACCATGGATGTATTAGAACAATAGCATAACCCCCCCTTAATGCAGATAGGGTGAGATGATAGGCAACTTAGAAGGTGGGCCAAATTGTCCTGCAGATGAACCAAGAACAAGGAGATAGGGAAAAAGGTACAAACACCTATAAAGACAAGGTCACACTGACACTGCATGGGGCTAATGTCATGGAAGGGAAACTCACTTGACAAAGGGAGAAGGTGTAAAATAAAAAATAACTATCCCCCCCCATGGTGCTTTATAAAAATAGTACAAGTACAATTGACTCAAAAACAATGTTCATGACCCCCAGAATGCAAAAGTGGCACTTTATCTTAGTGTGATACATAAAAGTGCTTCAAAATGATAGCTACAATTATCAAAACTAAAAACAAGCTGCAACAAAACAAAGTACAGCTCAAAACAAAGGAAACCATGCTAGAAAAATGATCCTCAGGCCTAAAACACTCAAGATATCTACCATATAGAAAAAATGCCAAAACTATGATATAAAGAGCATGGGCCAAAAACTAAGAAAAAGGACTACAATTCTAAAAAGTACACAAAACTAGCATTCCAGAAATATAAAGTTTTTAAAAAATGGGCATGGGAAGCAAAAGATATACTTGTCAGAGTCAAAAACATAACTTTAGACTTCAACTACAAAAATGGGCAATAAAAGGGTATCAAAACCTAAAAATACCTACACCAATGTCTTTGTCTCGAAACTAGCTTTTTGGCACTTCTTTCAGATTGAAAAAATACATCTGTATGATCAAGTTATGGCCAAAAAATGCAAGTAGGTTGAAAAAGACCTAGTAGATGTGCAAGAGGTTAAGATGCTGATGCAGTGCTGACATCAACAATTTGGAAGTTTAAAATTGATGACCCAGAGCCCATCACAGCAAAAAAGAAAGCCACATGGCAGTGCCATGTGGAAAAATGCAGATGTGGTAGGGGCTCTAATACCATGTTGGAGTTGATGAAATCCAACTCCAAGGACGCCCAAGATCACCTACATGTGAGAACCTGTCAAAGAGAAGCCAAGGAGAGAAGAATGTGGAGCAAGGGAAAAACCCTAAATAGACATGAGAGAGAATATGAAAACATAAGAGAAAATGTATTTACAATGAGAATGCCTTATGTTGTGAAAATACAAAGAGGGAGCCCAAATATAAAGAGCTCCAAGAATCTTCAAGAACAAGCTAGAAGATGCTAGGAGATAAGTGTGACAACTAAGCATACATCCACTTAAGGTGGAAAGTCCTCGAACAAGGTGAGAGGATAAGTATGACTTAGGAGAGAACAAACTTCCATATTGTCAACAACTTATAACTAACTCTTAGACATTAACTAATTAATAAATGCATTTATCTAAGTAAGATTAAGTAAATAGAATAAATAATTGGAAAATTAATTATTTACTCTAACACAAATAAATTAAACTCAATATGCTAAAACAATAAAATTCTTTGTTAGTCAACCCTTCTCGATAGACACTAACTTAGAAACAATTTTCCTGTGTTAACCATTGAAACTCGATCAACACTACATACTAGAAAAGTTCCTTTGGTAACTGAGTGAGCTCATTTAACATTGCTTCCATCCAACTTTTCCTTTATTAACTGAGTGAGCTCGATTAACACTCATCTTCAACAAACTTTCCTTTGATGCTCGAGTGACCTCGGTAGATGCTACATTCTAAGCTTGGAAAACTCAGGAATGCTTGGTAGACATAGAAAACTATCTTCAATGCTTGAGTGAGCTTGGAACCCACTGACTTGTAATGATATGACATTTTGTGTAACATCAAAGACAATACACAATTAATTAATTATATCCAAAAATATCCCTCTCTTGCATTAATGGCAACACAACATGTCATAACACAATGAAATTCTTGAAGCGAGAATATATCCTTAGTTTCATTTTGATTCTCATTCATGAGAACTCCCTCTATTAGTGTGAACTCTTTTATTTCTTCAATTTCTCCCTCTGTCAGAAAACTTCTATCTGTAACATCTTCTACTAAGTTCATTCTCTCTCTTAGACAATTCTTCTCTTCCAATCTCCCTCTCCACTATGACAAAAAACTTCTCCTTTACAACTAAATTTTTTATGACATATGATAGTATACTTCTCCCTCTTTGACAATACATGCCAAAGATAATACCTCTATTAATATCAATGTACCTTAGGTACCGATTCATTTGCAATAAACTCTAGTTAATATTGCACCAACTGAATGATCTACAACATGCTCTAGTTGATGCATCACTAAACTTCATTTAGTGAGCTCTAGATAAGGGAATGACCCCTAACTTACCTCTTAGATAGAGAAATGCATCCTTAAGTAATGGCTTGGTGAATATGTTTGTCATTTTCTTTTTTGTGTTTACACATTCTAATCTAACTTCTTTATCTTGCACCAATTCTCTCAAGAAATGATATTTTATAGCAATGTGCTTTGTTTTGGTATGCATCACTAGATTCTTTAATATATTCATTGCACTAGTGTTATCACAGTATATGACTACTGAATCCTTGATCTCTATCTTCATTCCTGACATCAGTTGTTTGAACCAAAAATTCTTAGAATAATTTACTGCTATTGTCACATATTTCGCCTCTGTTAGAAATAATGTTCCATCACTAGTGCTCTTCCTATCATCAATACTTCTTGCCCAGTCAACATCTATAAATATTTTTAATTCCAAATTGCCTCTTATTTTGTACCATAAAACATACTATTCAGTACCTTTCAAATATCTCATCATGCTTTTGACTGTCATTAAGTGAATTTATTTGGGATTTGCTAAGAATCTTGCCACCATACCAACTGCTAGTGCAATATCAAGCCTTATATGCACTACATAGTGTAATTTTCAATCATTGATCTGTATGTGGTATGATCTACCTCTTTGGAATCATGATTCTTGGAAAGATTATGTCCAATAGAAATAGGGGTTCCAACTGGTTTTGAATCCTCCATTCCAAATTTCTTTAGTATTTCCTTAATGTACTTAGATTGAATAATGTAGATACCATTTTTGTTCGATTGAATCTGTAGTCCAACAAAGAATTTTATCTCACCAAACATAGGCATTTCAAATTCTTTACTAATTTCTTTTAAAAATCCCTTGCACAAGTCATCATTTTCTGTGACTTAAGTATCATCAAAAAATATTTCTACCAACACAATCTTCTTGTTTTGTCTATCTTTGATATACCAACTATTGTTATCATTTGTTGTTTGAAAACCAATCTATACCAAGTAGTTATGTAGCCTTTCATACCAATCTCTGGGAGCTTGCTTGAGACCATATAATGCCTTGTGTAATTTTCAAACCATGTCCCTTTTGCTAGGATCTACAAAACCTTCTAGTTGTTCAATGTAGACTTCTTGATCAAGAATTACATTCAAGAATGCAAATTTTACATCCATTTGATAAAACTTGAATCCTCGGTGTGCTGCATGTGCTAATAATATTCTAATACCTTCTAATCTTGCAATAGGAGAAAAAGTTTCACCATAATCAATACCACCTTCTTGAGAATAGCCTTTACATACTAACCTTGCTTTGTTTCTGGAAATTTTTCCATCTTCATTCACCTTGTCTTTGAATACCCACTTTGCACAAATTATATTTTTATCCTTGGACGTAGTAACAAGAGTCCAAGTTTTTTTCTTCTCTATCTATTATATTTCTTCATTCATTACTTCAATCTAACTTTCATTATCCATTGCATCTTTGACATTTCTAGATTCAAATTCAGAAAGTAAACATGTACCTTTCAATTTGTTTCATGTCATTGTTTCATCTAATTTGTCTCCAATGATCTAATCAGGTGCATGATGCCTTGTGGAATATCTTGCTAACACAAGTTCTTTAGATTTGGAATGAGTTTCACTAATTTCTTCATGAATTTCAGTATCAATCTCAAGTCCTGGTGTCTATGACTTAGGTCCATTAGACTTGGTTTGCTCTAGCTCGGTAGCCTCTGACTATGACTCAAGTCCTTCAGGCTGTGACTCGGGTTGCATTGTCTACAACTTGGTAGCTATTGGATATTTTGGGGACTTGGGAGGTGAAGCCTCCTTTCTTTCAGATAGGTTTAGTAGGGTATTGGGTTCATAGTAAACAAATCTTTTGCAATCCTCTAGCTCTTTGTTTCTTTCTTCTTCACACTTTTCTACAAACTCATCAATTCTCACATGTGCACTTTCTATGATTTTATGAGTAGACAAATTCAAAAATTTGTATGTTTCACTTCTACAAGAGTATCCTAGAAATATGCCTTCATCACCTTTGACATCAAATTTTTGCTTTCTAGATTCTTTCAAGATATAAAATTTTCTACCAAATACTTTAAAGTAACTTACATTAGGTTTGTAGCCATACCATAATTCATAAAGAGTTTGATTTGAATCTTCAGCTATACTATGTTTAAGGTATGAACTATAGTGCTAATTGTTTCCTTCCAATATTTGATTGTGACATTATTTTCTATCATCAATGTCCTTAGACAATCCATAATAGATCTTTTCTTTCTTTCAACTATACCATTTTGTTGAGGTGTGCTAGGGGTTGATACTTGTCTTTTAATTCATTTTTCAATGCAGAATTCATTGAATTCACCACCTCTTTTTTATCTCAAACATTTCAATCTTTTTCAGTTTCTTTTTCTACTCTTGACAAGTACCACTTGAATTTTTGAAAGGCTTATATTTTTTTTTTAGATACATTATAGTCATCATTATAGAATAATCATCAACAAAAAGAATGAAAAAAATTTCACCACTACAAGCCTCTATTCCAATAGGTCCACATAAGTCTGTGTGTACAAGTTCTAATACTTCTTTAGAATGATAGTTTTTGCTTTTGAAACTAGTATTTTCCATTTTACCAATTTGGCAATTTTTGCATAGACCCATATCAGGTTTCTTCAAACTAGGAATACCTCTTACTCTTTTATGTTTGCTTATCTTAACCAGATTATCAAAGTTTAAATGACAAAGTCTTTTTTACCACAACCAGATTTCATCAACTTGAGCAATAAAATATGAACTTTCACTGAGATCAAGATAGAATAGGTTACCTTTTATTTTTTTTCTAGATCCAACCAAATTTCCTTTTCCATCTAGCAATTTGGCCTTCCCATTCATGAATTCTACCTTTAATCCAATGTTATTCAACTATGCCATAGTAGATTATGCTTTAGTCCTTGAACCCAACAAGCATTATCACATACAAGTTCATTGGTTAAAGAGATACATCATCTTCCTTTTATGTTACAAGGTTCATTGTTTTCAAATCTTACACTACCACTATCATAATATTTCATGTGTTCAAACCTTGATTTGTCTCTAGTCATATGATGTGAGCAACCACTATCAATAATCCATGTATCATTTTTTTATAACATGAGAGATAAGTGCCATCTTATCTCCTTCATTATTTGATTCATCTTTTATAAGAAAATATACCATTTCATCTTCAATTCAAGATTTCTTACCTTTGTCAGTGTAGTCCTTGTAGTTCTTGAATTCTTTGTTTGGGCACCTAGCAGCAATGTGACCAACTTCTTCACAAAAAAATAGACTAGAGGAATATTACCTTTGTATTTTGCTCTACCTTTGGAATATTTTCTTGCAAGTAGGGCTTCAACAACTTCAAGATCACTGTTAGAACTTTTTTCTATCGCTTCTTCATGTCTTGATTGATTGATCTTTTATTTCTTGCCCTTTTCTTTGAGTGAGAGCTTGGCTTCAAATGCAGACTCAATATTTTTGAAACTAGGAACATAGTTATCATAGTTATCCAACTCAAAAGTTGTCAATCTTCCAACTAAAGCATCTAAAGTTATTCTTTTATTTGGATCACATGTCATCTCTTGAATATAAGACACTCTAATTGAATAAATGGGAAGAAGAGTCTTGACTACCTTGCTTACAATTATTTTTTCATCAATGTCTCCTCTAGATGCTTTGATTGTGATCACACTTGCTTTGATTCTTTTCACATATTTTGCAATGTTTTCATCTTCTCTCATTTCCATCTGATCAAATTAGCCTCTGAGACTTTCTACTTTAGCTCATCTTACATTATCATCTCCTCCATTAATTTCTTTCAATTTAGTCCATATTTCATGAGCTATTTAGCAGTCTTTTACTTCATCAAATTCAACATAACTAAGAGCAGATACAATATCAATCATCATGATGTTATGATTCTTCTTTTTAGCAATATCTTCAACTGATAATGTTCCAATGAGAGTCTTTTATTTAGCATCAAGATACTTACAACTTGAATCATTGATGGTTTCCAGATGTAACCTCATAAGTCCTTGCCATGCTACAAAGTTGTCTCTATTTAACCTGGGAATCTCTCTTCTGTAAGACATCCTGATCTTACCGTAGGTCCTTAAAACCTTCTCTACAAGCACCAAAAGAGTCTGATACCAATTGTTAGAAATATAAGAGGAGTAACTAAGAGGGGAGGGGTGAATTAGTTACTACAAAAATAAATCCCAGATCCCTTAGATGTTTGGCAAATAAGGAAATGTTTTCACTCAGTAAACATTGTAATTGCTCAAAAAACACTTAACATAAAGAAAATTTAGACATAATCTATGATCATCATTACTTTAACTTAGTTGCAAACATATAAAATAAATAGCATGAACACATTTGACACCAAGATTTAATGTGGCAACCTAATTTAGGAAAAACCACTAATTGCAAGTAGTTACTATTTTTCACTCTTCTAAAGTGAACCCTATTAGGAGCCAACCCTATTAAAGGTTACAAAAAAACACTATTAGGTGTGACCCTATTAGAGGATTTAATCACCCTATTATGAGTGGCCTTTTTAGAGGTCTTTAGAAAATTTGATAGAAATGCCACCTTGTTAGAGGATTTACAAATAGTTGTTAAGCCAACTCTGTTAAGATATTTAGATCACTACTTTAATGATTAGAGATTAAAAATGACATGACCTGATTTGGATGCAACTAAATTATTGGTTATAGATCTCAATTCTGGCTTATACTTGATCTTTCTTGATCAAATATATATTTTCTACTCCACAAGGATATTCTACTTATCCTTGTGATTTGCTTCTTCTTAACATAATCAAATCTTCCATGCTCTTACACTCTTCTAAATCTCAACTTGAACTTATACTTATATCTTTCATATTGTCAAGTTGCTTACAATACAACTTAGAATAATTAATATTCATCTTCTCAAATGACTAGAACCAACAAACAAATCAATTGAACTCAATATCATAAAACAAAAAAATTCTTTGTTAGCTGACCTTGCCTGGTAGACACTAACTTAGAAATAATTTTCTTGTGTTAACCAACTAAAACTCAGTCAAAACTACATACTAGTAGAGCTCCTTTGGTAACCAAGTGATCTCAATTAACATTGGTTCCATCTAACTTTTCCTTCATTCACCGAGTGAGCTTGGTTAACACTCATCTTCTGCAAACTTTCCTTTAACACCCAAGTGAACTTGGCAAATATTACCTTCTAAGTTTGAAAAACTTAGGAACACTGGGTAGACACAAAAAACTATCTTCAATGCTCGAGTGAGCTTGGCACCAACTAACTAGTAATGATATGACATTTTGTGTAACATCAAATACAATATATAATTAGCCAATTGTATCCAACATTGTTGATGATATCATATTTGGAGGAAATGATGATGAAAGTGACAAGTTTGTAGAAGAAATGAAGAAGGAATTTGAAATGAGTATGATAGGAGAAATAAAATATTTTCTATAGGATAAAGATGGAATCTTTATTTCTCAGACTAAGTACTTGAATGATTTACTAAAAAGGTTTGGTTTGGAAACATGTAAACCTATTGGAACACCTATGGTAATTAGACACAAGTTATCTACAAAGGATGAGACTCTTACTGAATAGAAGAAGCACAAATATATGATTGGAGGTTTGCAATATTTGACTCACACAAGGCCAAATATAACAAATGCAATTGGAATGTTGCAAGATTCCAAGCTAATTATAGAGAAACACACTGTATAGTAGTTAAAAGGATATTTAGATATCTGAAAGGAACACCAAAGTTTAGATTGTGGTATGATAGATCTAATGATTTTACTCTAAGTGCTTATACTGATGCTGATTAGGTAGGCAATATGGATGACAAAAAAAGCACCAGTGGTGGAGCCTTCTTTCTTGGAGGGAGATTGGTTTCTTGGTTGAGCAAGAAGTAGGATTGTACCTCACAAATTATAGTAGAAGGAGAATATGTTGCAATAGAAAGAAATTGTAATCAAGTTGTTTGGACAAAGTAGATGTTGAAGGATATAATGATAGAATTTAGTGAACCTATTGTCATACATAGTAACAAAACAAACACAATAAATATGTCTAAGAATCCAATGTTGCATTTGGAGACCAAGCATATTTCTATCAAGTATCACATGTTGAGAGAGATGTTGGAGTTGATGAAATCTAAATTTGAAGCTGCCCAAGATCACCTGCATGTGTAAACCTATCAAAGGGAAGCCAAGGAGAGAAGAGTTTAGAGCAAGGGAAAAACCCTAAGCGGACATGAGAGATAAAGTTTGCAAACATAAGAAAATATGTATTTACAATATGCAATATGAGTTGATATGTTGTTGTAAATACAATGAGGGAGCTCGAATATAAAGAGCTCCAAGAATCTCCTAGAAGAAGCTAGAAGATGCTAGGACATAAGTGTGACAACTAAGCATACATCCACATGAGGTGAAAAGTCTTCGAACAAAGTGAGAGGATAAGTATGACTTAGGAGAGAAAAAACTCTCATATTGTCAACAACTTATAACAAACTCCTAGGCTACAACTAATAAGTGAAATGCATTAACCTAAGTAAGCTTAAGTAAAAGAATAAATAATTAGTAAATTAATTATTTACTCTAACACCCCCCTTAAGTGCAACTTAGGGAAATGCCTTAAGCTCACAAAATTAAGAAATGTAGAATGGGCTCTAACAACAAGGCCATGTTAGGTACCCATGTACAATGCAAAGAGATGCAACCTCTGAAAATGGGGAAAGAGAGAAAACCACATGGGAAAAACCCTCCCCCAAAAAGAGGTAAAAAACTAGTGAAGAATTAAAGAAGCCTCCAACTAAGGGAATGTCCCCTAAAATAGGAACAAGGAGTGATCATGAAGAGCATCACTGAAGCAAGAAGAGCTGCAAATCTAACATCAAAAAGAAAACTTTTGATTTGAAGAACCTTCATGGAAGAAGAAGGCATGAACCGAGCGTGTCTATATGATAGATGATCCATCTCACCAAAATGCATAGGTAGCTAGCCACTGCAATCGCCTTGTATATAAGATCAACCACTAAATACATAGCTCACACTATCGAACCATCAAACCATGAATGTATTAGAACAACAACATAACCCCCTCTTAATGTAGATGGGGTGAGATGATATGCAACTAAGAAGGTGGGCCAAAGTCTCTGGAGATGAACCAAGAACGACGAGAGTGGAAGAGGTACAAACACCTATAAAGACATAATCTCACTGATGTTGCATGGGGCTAATGTTGTTGAAGGGACACTCACTTGGCAAAGGAAGACAACACAAATATGGCAACTACTATCCCCCCATGGTGCTTTATGAAAATAGTTCAAGTACAACTGTCTCAAAACAATGTTCATGACCTCAAAATGCAAAAGTGGCACTTTATCTCAATGTGATACATAAAAGTGCTTCAAAATTATAGCTACAATGATCAAAACTAAAAACAAGCTGCAACTAAATAAAGTACAACCCAAAACAAAGGAAACCATGCCAGGAAAATGATCCTCAGACCTAAAACACCCAAGATATCCACCATAAAGAAAAAATGCCAAAAATATGATAGAAAGAGCATGGGCTAAAATCTAAGGAAAAGGACCACATACATAAAAAGATGAAAAAACTAGCTTTCCAAAAATATAAATTTTTCAAAAAATTGACATGGGACGTAAAAGATATGCATGCCAGAGTCAAAAATACAACTTTAGACTTTAACTAAAAAATGAGAAATAAAAATATGTTAAAACCTAAAAATACCTATACCAATGTCTCCATCTTGGAACCAGCTTTTTGATGCTTCTTTCAGATCGGAAAAATACCTCTGTATGCTCAAGTTATGGTCAAAAAATTGAAGGTAGGTCAAAAAGGACCTAGGAGATGTGCAAGCAAGGTATGCTGATGTAGTTACGATGTCATGCTAACATCAGCATTATACTAGATTAAATTTGATGGCCTATGGCCCATCACTACAAAAAAAAGGTGCCACATGGTAGCCATGTGGCAGAAGAGTGATGTGGCATGGGTGATGTGGCAGAATCCATGTGGCAAAGTGTCATGTGGCACCTATGCCACGTGTTGCCTCCACGTGGTGCCAAATGTGTTATTGACTGTAATGTGTAGGTGTTGACATGTTTGGAGCAGAGCAGAGTGGAGTAGAACCTAGAGCAGTAGAAAAGGGTGGCACCACCAACGAGGGAGATAAGAACTGGGGACGCTGCCTGTCTGCAGTGGCCCACTAGCGGAGGCTTGGGCAATGTTGCTGGCTGCGACTGCCCGCAAGCTGTGCCCTGGTGAGGCTGTAGTGGTACAGTGGCGGCATATCTTTTATTTTTTTAAAAAAATTATTTTCCTTTAAAAAATCATTTGTACTACCATACGGAAGCCTCCTGCAACTAAAAATTTTTGCCTCCCAGAGCTCTATGTCCAAAATTGACAAATTTTATATGGATCCTAGTTGAATAGCACCTTTTGAATCCAATGGAAATGTCTGTTTGGGTCCAAAGTGCTCCAAAAAAATATTGTTCCTCTGATTTTAAGAAAAATGCACAAACAAACTAGGGTTTGTGTCTATGAATCACGACTTCACAAATTCTTCAACGAAGCAGCAACAAGGGGGCTCTGATACCATGTTGGAGTTGATGAAATCCAACTTTGAAGATGCCCTAGCTCCATGCTCTTCCTTCTTTGGCTTTCTTTTGATAGGTTATTTGCATGCAATTGATCTTGGACATCTTCGGAGTTGGATTTCATCAACTCCAACAAGAGAAAGTTGTAAAAAAAGAAATTAGATTGGAGTATGTGAGCACTAAAGAGAAGATTGTAGATATATTCACTAAGCCTCTTCCCAAAGAGACTTTTGAGTATTTTTAAGGTATGGTAGGGGTTATGCCCCTTCCTAAATCATAGTAGAAGATGCAAGGATGCATTAGTCCAATGTAACAAAGCACTATTGTTTGTCTAGACTAAATGTTGATGCTTCTTGTATGGGGGAGTATCTGTGATGGACAGAGTCATCAAGGACTCTTGTTGGATGTTGTATTCGAATAGAGTCTTTGGACACTTGAACTAGTAAGAATCAGTTGTTGCAAAGTTTGTTGGTTGCTGAAACCTTTGACATTAATGTCAATGGAGGAGAAGTGCAGCATGAAACACATCATGGGGGAGAAGTATAAACATCCTGAGGGAGAAGATCATGAGGAGAAACATTATGGGGAGAAGAAAAGATAAGCAAGAACAAGTACATCATGTTTGGTAGAAGTACAACATGGAATGAGATTTTAATAGAAAAAACATTGAGGTATATCAATGGGGGAGAATGTTTAATGAAGTGAATTTGAAAGGTTAACAGTCTTTTTTTGGTATTCTTCGAAGTAGATGTTTTTCATCTATGTTGCCATCAATGCCAAAGGGGGAGATTGTTGGAAACATGAATGCTGATGATATTCCTATGGGGGAGTATTGTAGATATGTTACTATGATGATACGTTACATTCATGATTGAGTTTTTCATTGATGTCAACATAGCAGTTTTATGTGGTATCTGACAAAAGAATAGTAGAAAGATCAAGTTGGTATGGATGACTAGTTGAGTGTTCTCACTATCTAAGGTTATGGGAGATACTTCTAAGTATCTTGTATATGTAGTTAATGTTAGATGAAGAAATGTTAAGTTTTGAATAAGTTATGTAAGTTTTGGTGATGTCTATTCTAAGATAGAATTTATAGAGACATGTTTTGGTAAACTTGTTATATCTCTTAGAAAAATTGTTATTCTAAGAATTGTGGTTGAGGATGTGTAGAAAACATGTTGATGATGATGTAGTTAAGCTCACTCATCATAATATTGTATGTATAGAAAGATATTGAAGTTCCAAGGTGAAAGATTAATGTTATCACTAAGTGTAACGTGTTCTTATTGTGGTCCTATAATGATTAATTAAGAAGGTCTAATGGCTAACTCATGGAATTTTTTTATGGACTCAGTATAAAGGAAGGACATTTTTATTTTTCATGGAGAGAGGATATAACATGGAGAAGCAATTGTAAGTAGCAGAAAGAGCACAATGAGAAGTTGAGAAGAGTAGAGAAAAAATGAAGGAAACTTCATTACTGAGGTTCTATTGTGTAATATGAGGTTTGATATTTAGATCCAAGGTTCATGACCTAGTCTACAAGGTCTAAAAATGATTGGTTTAGTTGAAAGAATAGAGAAAAGAGGAACATAACAGTAAATTACATGTTTGGGTAGTGAGCTCTTCTTGTAGTTGAAACTGCATGTTTGCATAGTGGGCTTTTCTTACATACATTGTACTACAACTCCTAATAGGGTTGGAATCTCCTAATAGGGATTCAAAATATCTATTGAGATCTGATTGAAAAGATCATTGTTGAGAGATATTATTAAAAGAGGGAGATTGTTAAAGAAAACTATGCATCTTAATCATTATTTTGTCACTGTTGTCAAACCTGTTATTTGCTAGTAAGACAATTTCTTATAAGATGCAAGTACTATCACTTAGTTGATCAATGAAGAGGATTTGATCAATAAGAGGTAACAATAGCACCTAGAGGAAAGGTTGAGTTATGATTATGTAATGAAGTACAAGAATCAGTCAAGATAGCAATGACATGATGTATTGATAAGCTGCATAAGGTTACAAAGGCTAGCTACACTTAGAAAGTTTACAAGAACAAGGTACACAAATTTTATTGGTAAAGCTTGACCAAGTGGATAGTAGGTGCTGAGAAAAGTCAATGCAAGCTAAGAAGAAAGTCAATTGATGCAAAAAAAATTTTAGTTGATGTCGAGCATTAGTAAACTTTAGTTGATGCCGAGTGATTTTATAGAGGATACCGAGCAACACAGTGTGAGTTGAGCATTAGAAGGTTGATAATACCAGGCTGCTACATTATTTTAAAGATTGGAGATTCACTAGATCCAAGTTGACATGTTTTTTTCCTTTAATTTTGTGATCCAGGTAGAAGATAAGGATGATGAGCTAGTGGTATAGAATTTGAAGTAAACCAGTTTTAGGCAAATTGAAATAGATTCTAGAAGAAGTTTCTAGAAGAGATATGAGATATGATTTACATTCATTGTATCCTACCTAATCCATCTGAACCCTAATTTGGAAGATGGAAAATGAGTGGGAAAATATCTTAATTTCCTATTTATATGAATTTTTGGTTATGAAGCAAAGTTGTCATGCACGTGAACCTAAGGAAGAGAATGAGTTAAGGGTTCTACTTCATCAAGTGATCTAAGAGAAGAGTCTACAATGGCATGTTAAGCAAGAAGGCTTAAGGAGATAAATGCTTGAAGGGTGAACAATCTATTAGAGCTACAAAGTATGAAGGCCAAGCAAAATTGAGGGCTGAATAGAGATCTATAATCTACAAGAGAAGTTGTAAGTTGTATCAAATCAAAGCTCTACTATTACTATCTAACAATTGTATTAGTCTAGGGTAAATCCTTTGGATTTAAGGTTGACCTAAATATCATTTGTAAATCCTTTAATCACATGGCATTCCAAGTGAATGGCCTAAAGTCCTCTAACAAGGCTCACTTCTAACAAGGTGATTGAAATCCCTTAACTGGGTCACATTTAATAGTGTGTATTGTAACCTTTAATAGGGTTGGCCTTTTGTAGGGCATTACTTTAGAAGAGCAAATATGAGTGGCATGCTACTAGAGGTTTTTCCCAAATTGAGTTTCTACGTAAATCATTGTGTCAAGTGTGTTGATCAATCTATTATATTTCATGCTTTACATTTCCACAAGTTGATTTGATAGTAACCTACAAGTTTTTAGTGATTGCATAATCTTATGGATGCATGAATGGATATGAATGTTTTATGGGTTCACTAAGCTATGAAAATTTTTATTTATACATCTAGACCTTGGATAACCGATTCACCCCCCCCCCCCCCCCCCCAATTATTCTAAAGTATTCCAATAGCCTCCTAATGGGGACTTTGTATACTAAATATTGTAATAGACTCCTAACAAGGTCCATCCTCTAACAAGGAATATTTATATTAGTATATCATCTCATGGGAATTATTCCTACCAAGGTTTTCCATCTGATCAAGGGTTTCCCTAGTTAACATATCTAGTGTAATTGTCTATGTGTGTCTTATTATGCTTATTGTTTACTTTGGTTGAATAGATAAGTTTATTTAAGGAAGATGAATGATTTGAATGTTGGATAACTGATTCACACTCCCTCCCACCTCACTCTAAGTTATCTTGGTGGAATATTGTTTCTAACATGCTCTTCATTCATAGATGCACCTTGATCTTGTGTTGTAGGTACAAGAGTAGAATCCTGTTCTATTTGTGCTTGAGTTTCTTTATTCTCTTTTGTTTCATTATTTTTTTCTCCATGTGTCTCACCCTTGTCATTTTCTTTTTCCTTTTCATTTATGGAGATTGGAGTATTTTATACCAATGTACTAATAGTAGAAGTAGTTGACTCCTTCCTTTGATATAGTACAATAGGTAATGTAATAGGTATCAAGGGAAATTGAGGGGTTGTAGATATCTCTTGTGTCTAAAATTTCTACCCTATAGATGTCATGTTTTCCTTCTCAATCTCATCATAACTTACCAATGCATGATTTTCACATAGTTTGGCCTAGGTAGTGGATTTTACCAGTATCTTCTTCAAATCTTCCTCTACAAGGGAATTGATGTTCTGAGTGATAGTATCAAAAACATCCTTTATCTTTAAAATATCATTTTCTTTGTTCAACTCATGTTGAGGACTAGCACTCAGCACTAGTGTATCTTGTAAACTCTATTATGTCTATTGCTCATCCTCAACTAGTGTCTGTGTATCTTCATCTATCTTAGTGCCTTCCTCATGTGCAACTATCTCAGTGTCAACTATGGTAACCTTGCTTACTTTTTGTTGTTCATCTTTGTCTTCTCCTACATCAATAGGTGTATGCACTATTGCCTTAGGTGTTATCAAGCTATATAATGATTTCAAAATCTGAGTAGTCTTCTATACAACATCCTCAATATTATTTTAGAGTATGCTAAATGCTCTATGTTTAGGTGCAAATTTCCCTACATTTTTCTTTATTACCTTACCCATTGTTTCCCTATCTAATTCTGGAATCACTTGTGTAAGTGTAGTCTCTCTTATTTGTCTTTCTATATTGAGACTATATTACCATCTCTACTCAATTCTATCAAATAATTCTTTTGGTAAAGAGTTGGCAATCTCAATTGGAGTTTGTTTGAATGTTGCCATCATGGCATATATTGACTCCTCTACTTGGTTCATCTCAACTTTTCCAAGTTTGTCAAATTCAATATGTGTGAGACCAAATAAATAAACATTATTCCTTATGTTTTCACATATATTGTCTAAATTTAAGGATGGTGACTTTGAATTGGTTGTTTTCATTAGATTAGATATCCTCTATTCATCAAATTCAACTGCAGCTATGTACTTTCTCTTTGGTCTCTTCTCATGCTTCTCTTCTTGACTAGCTGATCTAGATCTCTTCTCTTTTGGCTTTTCTATCTCTTGAGCTTTTTTGGTAGTAGCTCTTGTACTAGTTCAAATTTCTTGAACTAAAGGCTTAGGTTTTACAACCTTCCTTGGTTTGCTAACTATTGGGGCTTTGGCTTTCCTCTTCTTTGTCTCAAGTGCTTCATTAGCTTCTTCTTCCTTGGAACCTTCTTCAATTTCTACTTCTTCTACTTGATCTTCTCCTTGACCTTGAGTTAAGGCTAGTGGTGCTTGAGCAGGTATATCTTCTTCTTCATTATCTTCAGCATCACCTTCTTCTTCATTTTCCTCAGCTCCTTCACCAAATTTCCTTAATCTTCTTGACAATCTTGTTTTTCTTTCTAATGACTAAAGTAGTCTTCAAGTCCATTGTTATCTTAGATTTTTCCACATCATAATTCCCAAAGTCTGTAGCCTTAGAATCTACATCTTCTACAAGTAATGTTATGATTGTTGCAGAGGCTTCATCCACATTGATCTCATAGCCTAGTGGCCTTAGCCACTTTACTCTTGGAACAACAACTTGAACAGATGTAAAGTTAGTGCCAACTAGAAAGAAAATATCATTGAAATGTTTCTCAACTAGTAAAACTAGTATTCTCAATATTTTCTTCACTGAGTACTTGAAATTTTCAAAGTAGCTAGTCATTATAGGCTCAAAATTATTTCTATGTTGCTCAATAATTTCACCTATTTGCACTGCAATAGATCTATTTGTTTTCCATGCAACTTTACCAAAATTAGGAAATGTATTATGTACAAAAAAGAATATACACATAAGAATTGAACCAAATTTACATTGTGCACTCTCAGTCTTCCTTATTGCTCAAAAATTTTTTGACAATTGTTGCATCTACAACTCAGCAAGGTCATAGGTATGATCCTTCTTAACTATTTTGTAGCCCACGTCAACAACAATACAAGGTACACTATTGAGCATATTGGATTGATAAAATTTATGTGCTATTATCTTCACTGCAAAAGAAATTAGGGGATTTGAGATAGTGTCAATTGTCATTCCTCGTTTGTTCCACATTGCCCCTATATTATTCTCAATAACTTCCTTAGATTCACTCCTCATGTTTTTAGGTCAATCAAGGGTTGGATACCCTATTACTCTTTGTACAATCTTCTTTGTGATATTTATTGGTCCATTATCCAACCATATAGAATTATCATGAATTCTACTTAGAACTATCTTTATCCATTCTGTTTTGAAGACATTGTGGAAATCTAGGGCACAAGTTAACCTTTTCCTCTCTAGAATTTTGAATTCTTCTTTCAACACTCTATTTTCACATAATTTCCCATAGATTTCTCTTATTTCTATGTCACCTATACTACCCACCTTGCATGTGTAGCAACATCTCACATCTTGAATGATTAAAACTTGAGGTGGTATCATCAATAATGCACTAGATGGATCTTGCTTATAAGCAATATAAGGAATAGCTCTAAAATTTGGTTGTCTAATCTCATTTCTTATTAATTGTACATTCAAAACTTCTTTACCCTCTTTAACCTTAGGAACTAAAGAACTAGATGCCATTATGAAAAACTAGGTTTTGCAAAAATTCAAACTACATAGCTCAACACAAGATAAATACCTTTTATAATTTATTGAGATGATGTTGAGAAACTGTTGAATCCTATTTGAAAATTCTTGGAATGATCTCTTTAATTTTCCTTTTTCTCTTTGTGCTCCACTTCAAATTCAAATGATGTCAAATGAGTAGAAATCAATCATATTGACCTTAAAACCTTACATTTAATGCTTAGTGCTTACACAGTTGTAAGCTCAACTTCAATAGAGATTTCAACTCACTCAACTCCCATGAAGTTTCCTTTTTAATTAGCAACCACTATGAGCTCAATCGACACTATCACCTTTGATAGATTGGCATCAACTAACATTTCACTTGGCAACCATAGTGAAACTTTTCGTGCTTGACAGTAACATGGAAACTAACAAAACTTAAAGATTTCTTCCAAGTTATAATCAATGCCATGCACATTTCTTCATGAATATATAATCTTTTTAGAACTAAATCCTTGGAACTAATGTATAGTATGTCTTTTAAATATCAGTCTCATACATACCTCTTGATTACTTAATTGGAGGTGTTGTGATCACTTGTCCCATTAGGTGAAGTGATCCCATCTAAACTTGATGTGCTACAATCTTCCTTTCTCTTCCATGTTTTATTCATCTCATCTCTAACATTTTCAACATTTTCCTTTCCTTTGCCTTTGTTGAACTTTCTACTTGGTGCCTTTGACCTTGTTGGACAATTTTTGCTTATGTGACCAATCTTCAAATAGCTAAAACATGTAGTTTGACTCAACCATCTTTTGTAGTCACTTTTGAAATGTATTCTTATGCAATTTTTAGCAACATTTCCATACTCTTGACAATAGTGGCAACTACACCTAATATTGTAATCTCAATTATAATCTAGTTTCCATTGTGCTTTAATTTTGTCCACTTGTTTGATGACCATTTAGGCTTGGATCTACACTTATATGGTCAATGACCATACTTCTGACACTTATAGCAATCTCCTTCAAATATTTTTGTGCTTTTGGTCTTGGTTCTATACTCTTGTGCTTGATGTCCTTGTTTGTTGCATCTGTGGTAATGACCCATGAACTTTTGCTTAGGATCTAATTTATAGTCTTTCTCCTACAAACATTGGCAGTATGACCTATCCTACCACAATTATGACAAGTAGATTTGGATTTCTTACCTTTATTACTTCTTTCTTCACCACTTTTGGATGATTCTCCTTTTTTATTACTAGTGTAACCCAATCCAAAAGTATCATTTTTTGGATCTATGGGATCTTATCAATTGCTCAAAGTACTTGATGGCTTCACTAGGTTTGTTGAAACTTTTAGCAAACTCTTTTTCTCTTTTCAAATCATTTCTCAATTGTTCATTCTACAACTTTAGTATTGTGATCTCAATATCCTTTGCATTCAGTTCATGATTTTCAATCATCATTTGACTAAAAGTTTCCAATTGCATGTTAGCAATCCTATTTACCTTTGATGTTTTCTCTTCTAGTCTATTGGTCAAAATCCTTTTTTCATCTTCAATCATGACTTTGTCTTCTTCATCTTTCTTTTTCTACTAGGTCACTTCACATAGCAATACTAATTGGACTTATTGTTCTCTTTTGAGATTTATGACCTTTTCAATTAGGGTTCCATTCTTTTCCATCAAATTTGTAACTACTCCATCAAATTCATTAGTGTTTCTATCTGCAAACAATTCAATAGTGTCAATCTCTTTGTAGTGTGTATCATTCTCTTCAATAGCTATTTCCTTCCTTCTTTTCAATGATTTCTTTAACTCATTTCTTGCTTCATTTAGCTGATGTAGGGAAAGTTGCATTTTAATCTTCTAGTTCTCAATAGTCTTTCCCAACTTGTAGACTTCCATTTCCAAAATCTTTCATCAAAGTTGCAAAGTTTTACTTTCCAAAGAACTTAGCTCTGATACCAATTATTGGAAATAAAATAGGAAACTAAACTCTAAGAGGGGGGGTCAATCAACACTTAAAGCTTTCAACCTCAAAATCATTCACCACACATCCATCTCACAATCTATACATATAAACTGAAATACCAAATTAAGCATATAAATCCATAGCATGAAAGTAAAACATTTAACACATGTATGATATAAGATATTTGGTTACCCAAAAACTCTCCAAGGAGGAGGTAAAACTGGAGTGGGGATGACACCCAGAAATCTTCACTACTGCAGTAATAAAGTGTATTCAATGAAGGTTACAATGTTTTGATCATGAAATATGATCTACCTTGTGAAAGGTCTATCATATTAAGGGCTTAAAAGATTGTTAGATCTTACCCTATTAAAGGATTTCAACACCCTATTAAAAGTGTGCCTAGTAAAAGGACTTTAACTTGCAATGAAGTAAGCACCCTGTTAAAGGATTTACAATAGCCTATCAACACTACTCTGTTAAGAGATTTAACTAATTTTCTTGTTAGAATGTCTCAACAATGATTCTTTAGTTAGCACTCTATCTTTTGATGTCAAATCACCTCTTTTCTAATGTGTACTTGATCCTTTCTGATCAGATGTATCTCTATTGTCTTTTGATTCCTTTCCTATGTTCTCCTCTAGTCAATTCTACAATGTAACTCAAATCATAACTCCTTAGTCACCATGAATGCTCTGTTTGCACATGAAAACCTCTCTCCTTTCTTCCTACACATTCCTTAAAAGGTTTAGGGTTTGTCCTCCTTAAGAAAACCTAGGTGACTTAGGGTTAGGTATGAATCAACAATTGTGATTCACCCATATTGTCTCTTAATCCTTCCTTTTTCTAATTGGATGCATGTAATTCATAGGGATTCACAATTAAGATTCATCTTTATCATCTAGGATTGTAAAACAATCCTTAAGTCAGCCCAAAAATGGTTTACATACAAGTTTGTGTCATTACAAACAACTATGTCAAAACTGTAGAACTCGACACTTGAAGTCCTTGATGCTCAACATCAACTGTAGCTTCAATGTTGTAGTTCTCAGCCTCTAAATGACTTGGCATCCATTGATCACTAGACATCTATATAGCTTGGCATATACTATACACTCGACACTTATTAGTTACTCAACACGTGCTAAATATCTATCACTCGGCATGTACTATCTGATAACTTATGCTCGACATGTATTACTTGTTCGACATGAACTAAGTAAATGGCTTAAGTATATTTTCACACATATGTCAAAAGCAATCTGAGATTAACATAGATATGCTACTAAATATACCACTAAACATGTGACTAAATATACTAAATATGTGACCAAATATATGATTAAATATGCTACTAAATATATGACTAAATTAACTATCAAATATACAACTAAATATTTGATACTACTAAATATGTGACTAGCCACATGATTAAATATGCTACTAATCAACTACTAAATATAACACTATATATGTAGACACCTAAAATTGGGCACATCTTTTAATCATGGCTTTTGTTGAATTAGCAAGGGTTTTAAGGTTCAAATCATATGTACTTTGGAGAATTGATGGAAAAATCTATCAAATTTGAATTAAATAAAAAAATCAAATTAATCAACTACTTGAACTCATTTAATATTTACACATGAAATTCAATTTTAAAGAAATTAAAATGGGCATTTATCTTCAAAATTTGATTTTATATTCAAATATCTCCAAAACCATATTTTAATCAAAATAGGAACATTAAAATCATATTTTAATCCAAATGGACCCAAAATAATAATTTAATATTTGAAGTAGTATTCTTCATTTGAGTATTTTATTCAAAGTGAATCTCATTGATATTATTATTTTATTCAAAATGAACCCAAAATAATAATTTAATATTTGAAGTAGGATTCTCCATTATGAATATTTTACTCAAAGTGAATCTTATGGATATTATTATTTTATTCAAAATGGACTCAAAATAATAATTTACTAATTAAGTGGATTCTCCATAATGAATATTTTATTTAAAATGGGTTCATGGATATTATTATTTTATTATATAACCTTTACCCTTGGTAAAAACCAAACTTAAACCCAACCCCTTTGAAAAATCTATAAATACAAGGCATTTCTAGAGCATTCGCATCAAGTTTTTAAGCATTGGTATTATAGTGCATTTTTTAGAGAAGCCTATGCATTATTATTATCATTGTTATCATTACCATTTTTAGGATATTTATTTGTGGAGCAATCTTGTATCTATGCTTTGTTATTATAGCTCATTGTTTCATGTTCATGTTCATGTTGGTTTGCAAATTCATGCTAGTGTTGCATCATTTCATGTTAGTTATACAATATCCCATTCTAGGATGTCATGAAGATGCTTGATCTAAGAAAAAATTAGCCATTGTAGTTAGGGAGAGATGAGATTTTCTAAAGTTGAGAGAGTTGTTTCATTTATATTTGCTAAATATTCTTTAGATTAACTCACTCACACACACTCAAACTAAAGGCTCATGAATATGCAATTTTCCACTATGTACATATTAGCACCCATCATGGGGCATGAAAGCCTCATGTTTTCTTTGTTTTGTTTTTTAGTTTTATTTGAAATATTTTGTTTTGCAGGTTTGATTCATTGTGGGTTTGGAGGTACTTCAAGAAGAAACTACAAGAAGCTTCAAAATTGTAGGAAAAAAAATCATCAAATATGACTTTGAAAGGCCTTGTGTTTCATTTTGTTGTTCATCATTCTTTTATGTTCTTTTGTTTTTTATAGTTTTGTTTATAATCTTTTTGCATGTTTGTTTCTTTGCAAGCTTAAAGGCACATCATGAGAAGACTGAACACCTATCAAATCCACTCAAAGATGCTTCAAAAATGAAAACAAATAGCAGAAACTCCTACTGCTCAGCCATTTTCACGAATCTATAATATGCTATAGTATTTTTGTTTCTATTCTTTGCACATCTGTTCCTTCTAAACCTTTCTATTATGCATCTGAATGTTTTCATAGTGCATTTGTTATTTCATGTAGTGGATATGTTCAATTATGTAATGTATTTGAATACATTCACTATTTTTGAAATTTGACTTCTAATATGGTCATTACTACAAACTATTTTAACAAGTTGCTTATTTCTCAAAACTAACTTATCTTTGTGATTATTGGTTGGTTGTAGGTTGCAGGAAAATAGGTTCTAGGCTCTTGTATTTCAAATATATCATTTAAGTATATAATTATACTTAAGGTATATTTTAAATATATACAATGATTCATTTGAGATATATTGCAGCGCCCCCCCCCCCGGAGTTAAGATAAAGATTCTACAAATTTTCAAGCCTCCAAAATTTCAAACTTAGCCAAATTTTAGGAGAATCAAGATTTTAGACTTAATTAGATTTTAGATGAACATGAGATGAAAAGGTATCAAAAACCATGGAGACAAATCATAAAGACCTTCAAAAATGTGCCTAGCCTTTGCTAGCTACAAACAAGGTAAGCCTGAATGCTTTGTATTGCTTAGATTGTGGCTTCTCAAAGTTCAAAACTTAGTTTAATTAGGAGCCCCTTTTTCTTTCTTAGAGTAAGAGCTTGTAAATTGAACCTCTTGTTTGGCATGTTTTGGAAAGATGAGGCAGTAGGGATATGCTCTCACCCTTTTAGGGTGATCAAATTCTCCAACCTTCTTTGGATTTCTACTTTTCTCATTTTAGTAGCTAGTTACATAGTTGTAGTAAGGCCTATCTCCCAAGAATTCACCTTAACGAGGCCAGTGAGAGGGAAAGCCTTTGACTTGCATTCGTAATGGGATACAAGGTAATAATATTCAAACTAAAACCTCATAGTCACTAGCCTTTTCAAAGCCATTGTTAGGAAGCCATTTTTGGTTTAATGCTTATGATTTTTTTATTCCTTCATGTTTTCTAGATTGTTGAGTATGAATGTGTTATTTTTTAGGAAAAAGAACATTAAAAAATGATAAACTTCAGAAAAAATTGGATAAAATTATTAATGACAACATTTCTAGATGAAACAATGCATTCACATTGTTAAAACATTGCATAAATCCTTTTAAAAAGTGCATACATTCCTTAGAACAACACTTCTGAAACTAAAAATAATGCATATGGAACTTGAAATGGTGCATTGGATTATTTTTGAAATGCACTCAACAAATTTTGTAGTGCGTTTGTAGGAAATTTACAAATAGAGGCTATTTGCACTTTGAATTTTAAGAAAGAAAGAGCATTTTTGAATAAAATAATAATATGATCCATGAGATCTACTTTGAATAAAATATTCATAATGGAGAATCCCACTTCAAATATTAAATTATTATTTTGGGTCCATTTTGAATAAAATATGATTTTTATGTCCTCATTTTGATTAAAATATGATTTTGGAAATATATGACTATAAAATTGATTTTTGAAGAAAAATGTTCATTTTAATTTATTTGAAATTGAATTTTATGTGTAAAATTTCAAATGGATTCAAATAGTTGATTAATTTGAATTTTTGATTTAATTCAAATTTGATTGATTTATCCTCATTTCTCCAAAATACATATGATTTTAACCTTAAAACCTTGCTAATTTAGTGAAAGCCCTGATTAAAAGATGTGCCCAATTTTAGATGTCTACAATATATACTACTAAATACACCAATAAATCAATGATGAAAATTAGTGATTAAATAAATGACTAAAATTGATTAGTAGTAAATTTAGTAGTGTTATGAATGACTAGATATTAATTACTATTAGTCACGTGACTAAGTTTAGTCACATATATACAAATTCTATTGGTTTTTTAGTCACGTTTTTTTTTTTTGTACTAGTGACAGGTATCAGAGCCAAACTACAAATTTAAGTAAGTAAAATTAAAGATGGGGAATTTAAAAGAGGTACTGAGAGCAACCGTACACTATTTGAAACCAACGAACAAGGAGAGACAATGGAGAAATTAATTCTTTGCTATTATAAATTTCCAATCAGTAGTAAGGAAATATCCACATGAGCATAAAACAAAGGAAGGAATGGTCTACACTCGTATGATTGAAAACATAGAGGAGAATTCAGAGATAATATGTCAGGCATCATGAATGGCTATAGGCAAGTGAATGGGCAGAATATACAAAATGAGAAAGTTGAATTAGTATGATGAGGCATTAAGGAATGATAAATATATGTACAACAATATCATCAAAAAGGGATTATTATTCAACAATAATAGTGTTGATTTCTATACATAGACCAAACATGGTCTAAGGAAGCCACACTTTTCATATCCTTTTTTTGACAAATGAATCCTTCACTCTAATGGTATTTTTAAAAATTTTTGATATATGATAAGTACTCTATCTTAGTTGCTATGAAAGAAAATCAACAATAAGTATAGGAACAATATTTGAGATGGCCCCTAGAGTTACTAACATAAATAATACTTTGTATGCATGTTTAAATATAACATGCATAGTCCATAAAACCAGCATAAGTACAAGCGGATGAATCTTACAAATATGATTACAAACACTAATCTACTTCTATCAGTGGGCTTATTATGAGATAGAGGATAATAGGCTTGAACTCATAAATTAATAATGACAAAAACAAAAAAAGAGCCAACTTGTCTCATAATAAACAAAGAATATGTGACCGCAAAGAAGAATGAATAGTTATTGAATAAATATATCCATGCATGGAAGAGTGGTGATTAGTAAGGTTAACAATATTGTTCCCTCATTAATTGCACAATTCAATCTATGTTACAATTTTTTTTCATTTTTTGGAAATGAATTTTTTGCAAGTCAGAATGATGATAGAAAATGAGTAGACATGAAAATCAGTGGGCCCAAAGGGATTTAATAGTTGATGTGGAGTGAGAAGGAACACATTAGAGTAAGTGGACCAAATTAGGATGGAAAGCTCCTCATTTTTTTTTTGACACTTAAAGTTATGTTGAAGGTAAGTAAATGGACAATCCTTTCATTATTGGGCCTTTAGAAAAATATGTTCTTTAAGGGTATGTCACATTTTTAAATACATATTGGTATTGATTACTATTATTAAATATGTATGGTTACTCATTATCTAAATAAGAATTATATGGTCATAGTTAGTTATTTGATAAGTAATAATATGTGAAAATATAGACTAAAGATATATATTTAGAAGATTTTATATATCTATATATATATATATATATACAATCCAAGTATATATTTAAATTAGATCTTTATCTATATTACATTGTAATGATCATAATATAGAATTATGTTAGTCTCTTTCTTATTCTTTCTATATATACTATAGAGCTATGTGCCTTGATGTTTTCATCCAAGAATGTTATTGCAAGAAGAGGGAGAAAGAGATTCAGAGAGAGCCTGACATTGAATTAGAGGCAACCTTGAAAGAGAGGGAGTAGGCAGAGGATGTGATTCAGTCATTCTTCAATGATTTTGGTCTTATCAATTCAAAGGGAGTAATCCATGTTGAGATGGATTCTCTAGTGATCAATAAATGATAGCAGTCAAGAGGACAATGATTCATTAATATACCTTGTGTCTATATGATTTTAATGGGCCTACCTCCTATATACATCATGAGGAAGTGACGATTTCCAAATGATGTCACTTGTATTTGCAAAAGTAACTATAAGGTGGTGATCTTACAATAACTTGTATTATGAGATCAAACAAATCGAGTATATGGTGAATGTCTTACATCTCAACATTCTGGAAGGTCATTTCTCAAAGAGTACTTGGTGAATATCATTAATATTATGGGAAGCCAATACTCTTGATATCAAATGAGATATCAAAACCTTTATAGTATTTGGTGAATATCATTGATATTCTGGGAGGCTAATACTCTTGATATCTTGTGTGATATCAAAACCTTTTCAGTACTTGGTGAATATCACTGATATTCTGGGAGGCCAATACTCTTTATATCAGATGTGATATCAAAGCTTTTTGACTACTTTGTGAATATCATTGATATTTTGGGAGGCCAATACTCTTGATATTAGATGTGATATCAAACCTTATTTGGGTACTCAATGAATATCAGTGATATTCTAGGAGGTCAATACTCTTGATACCAAATGTGATATCAAACCTTATTAGGGGTACTTGGTGAATATAATATGTTGATATTTTGGGAGACTAGTACTCACGATATCGAATGCAATATCAGATGGTGGAAATATTCTGAGATATCCTTAAAAAATTTATTTGTAATATTATGTTGAAGTAATATTTGTTGTTATGTGTTTATCCTTCTAAGCTAAGAGGGAGTGTCAAAAAAAAAAAATTTGATCGACAAGAGGTTGAAGCCAAGTTTAATTATAATGTATTGTGATTAATTATTATTATTATTTATTAAACTCAAATATATTTGAACCCAAGACCTCTTCGATAAGAGGCTCACAATTTACCATTGTGTTGTAGGCTCTTGTGCAGATCCAAAAACCAACATTTATTTCTACCAGCTATATCCATAATTTTCTCGTCTCTCTACTTATCCCTTTTCTTCCCTAAATATCCCCCTCCTCCATATCCATTTATTTTCATATGTACATATGAATTCATTAGACATTTAGTCAACCATCCAAATATATAACTATTTTAACTATTTCACCAATTATATTCATGCATGGAAAATTGCATTCACATAGAGAAATATGTTTTTGTTAGATTCATCATTTAATTTAACCTTGGTTTGAAGATCAATTAGGGGAAAATTTGTCTACTTTTTCACTTATTTGTAGAGTAATGAGGTTAATTGGTAGACAATTTAGTAAGTGATGTTATTTGTACCGAATAAAGAAGTAATAGCTTTGAATCAACTATACATAAAAAAGAGAACCAACTTCACTAGTAAAAGGCTCATTAAGCTGAAATGCAGGTATAAACATATAGAAAGAAGGAAAGGAAGTGAGAGAGGAAAAATGGATAGAAAGACTGAGATGTGTCTAAAAATAGACAAGGATAGTGGAAGATGATGCACAAGTTATATAATTTTATTTTACCAATCTTATCAATACTATAATAAGTCTTGATCTTCTTCTCCAAAGTTTAACCATTGGTCCTTTGAAAAGATAAAATAACAATGGGTTTATGCAGTAAATATATTTAAGAGATAAATTTAATGCAATGACAATCATCTACACATTCATAAACTAGCACCTAGACTCAAATATTATTTTTAATTCTTTTGATCACCTAGAATATACTTCATAAGCTTTGAATAGTATCTTCATAACTTTAGATAGATATAATCTATGCCAAATTATTTAAAATAACCTTCTTAGTATCAACCTAATACTTTACTCTCAATAATGATTATTTACAGAGATAGCCTTATTGTAGCTACTCGAGACCTTGTATGGAACCTCAAGGTCAACTCTATAAAGTACCACACTTCTGTAATATACAATATCTCAAGAAATGGATAAGTTTTCACCACCAATGGACTCTTATAGAAGATAGGCCATCTCAGATTTGTAAGTTGATAATAATCTCTTGATTTTCAATATTTTCAGAATTTATGTTTGGACGACTTCAAATATTGAATGGTCATATAGAGTGTTGGCTTTCCCTAAATTCAATACCACGTCGATTCATGTTATGAATCTATCAATTTAATAGAATATTTGATCCAAATATCATCACCACAAATTTATTTATGATAATGCTACAACTTCATTTAGCCCTAGCCATTTGAGAATAATTGCTTCTTTTTAAACTAGACCATAATCAAAATATTTTTATCCTAGGTATAGTAAAAAAATACTTTCAATCAAAATAGCTGAAGGAAAAAATATAAAGAACAACAAGATCTTCCGAGGACCTTAGTCTTGATTATTCCTAAAGCCAACATATTACTCCCAAAAACTTTAATGGTAGAGTAACTATATTTTGACACTATTAATATAAAAACCACATGTATTAAAAAAGAAAAATGATATAAAACTTTGAAATATTACAACTAACCCTAGTCTCTACTAAACTTATTAAACTCCCAACAATAATCTCACACTATAGTCCTAGCTTGCAAGAAGAGATTGACGGGTTACCTATAAAGAATCATGATATTTGCAACAGACACTTCTAACATAGTTTACAATAAATTCAAGTTATCTATACGCCTTAAAATAAGCCCAACTATAGTCTATGCTATTATCTACAACTCTTCTTTTAACATTTCACATATGGACTTTAGAAGTATACACCATTTAAATGGTTTCCTCTTAGAATAATTTTGTACTGATTAGACCCCAAGGAATGATTCATTATTTTCTTCCCTAATATTTCCAATAGCCAAAAATGCTCCCAAGAGACCAAAATTTCTAATTAGTTGTGTTGCCAACCTTCACCAAATATCATGGCCTCAACCAAGTCATCATTATTTCATTCGCATGTTAAAAATGCATGGGTCTCTTCTCAAGTTTTAACATCCTTTATATTCATGTTTCTATTTCATGTGCACTTTATAACCATAGAGAAAAAATGTGTTCCTTAATAAAAATGCTTATTCTTCACCCTCAAAATATAAATATTTAATATTTTGATATATGATTTTCTTCACCTTGAGCTCGCATATTCATAAAAAAAATTGTAAATTCATTTCTAATAAATATATTTTGTCATTTTATCTCATAAGTTCCTAATAAAACTTATGATAGGAAATAAAAAACTAGTCTTTGAATAAACTCCACATTATGGCAGGATACACTGCTTTGATACCATTATAATATCAAAGTCAAATATTATCCTCAAATTTACTCTCAAATAATTTTCATAAAATAAAATATATCTTTTGCATATAAACACAGTAAAATAAACTAGCAATGAAGCAATAAATGCTCATTAAAAGACCTCAAAATACATTATTGCATTATACATCAGCATTAGCATTACAATAACCAAATATTGAAAATCTAATCTTAAATATAGTTACACAATCAAATTAAAATACACCTATAGTCTCATATGTGAATCCTGATGTGAATGCATCGCAAGTAATGAATCTGGGCTACGTCCAATCCATCTAGAAAAATCTTGAAGGTTTTTTTCCTCAAACTTCAACAAGAGAAATTTAGTAGCTTCCCACAGTTCTCCAAAGAGAAACAAGAAAATCAATCTCAAATCGAAACATGCCCAAAATAATGACTTTTCAATTTCTTTCTCCTTTCCTTTCATTTTTTCCTTCTTTGTCACCTTTTAATTCCCTTTATAATATTAGATCAACCAATTTATTAATTTTCTTCAAACTCTCATAAGTCAATTTTGATATTTTTATGAGTCTAACTTCAGAATTCCTAATGTCCCAAAAAGGGGACATTACAAATCCTCCCTCCTCAAGATTGATTGCCCTCAAGTAATCATAAATCTATAAGCCAATATTGGGGTCCTATATCTATTTTTTATCATTGTTGTGACTCATACTAGTAACTCTAAAGTCAAGGCTTGTCATGTTGTGGTACCAAAAGTGAGAATGCAGCCCAACTATCAATATGATCCCTAGATCCCATGTCAATCTTTGAATGTCCACTATGACTGTAGGTTGTGCAACTCTGATCATAAATCTTTGTATACGTAGCATCACAACATAATCCACAAAACGTAAACATACTTTTAAAGCCTAACTCCCAAAACCAACCTATTAGCATAATCTTGGGTGTAGAAATAGATGATTAATGAATTTACAACCTCCTGAATTAGCCAACTAAATAAATAGATGCCCAACACACAACCCATATGCAAGGAAACTGACTCATCTTGTCTCAAGATGAGCCTTTCATAACTTATATCAGCATCAAGAATGATAATGATGTGACAATTATGTCATTGAACTAGAATGGTAAACATCTCATATGGAGTATATCATAGCATGGGTAGCTCCCACTTATCTGCATGCAACTCATTAACCCTTGTAGGCCAAGCAAAATATAAAAATGTACTAATATTCCAAGTTTGGTAACTAATGATAACTAAAGTATGTAGAAAGACAAAATCACTAGTCAATAAGTAGGTAGTTACCATATTAGAAGAACTTGGTGATAAATCTCTAGATAAGTTTTAAAACCCTTAGGGAACAGTAAGGACAACTCTGAATTATCTACATTACCATAAGTATTATCACTAAAATCAACATTTCCATTAATGAAATGACTATCTCCATGCATAGTTTCCAAATTAAAGTCACATGATTCATCTTCTACCTCATGATCTAGTGAAATCATGTTGTTGCTATTGGAAAAATTAGAACTTGTGTATTTGACTTCTTGTTGGGCCTTATTGTCTTCATTAAAAAAAGTGCCTCATTAGGATGGGGAATGGTGGAAATATTGTGTTGGTTTTCATGTCCACAAATGGTATTGATTTCTTCAACAATTTGTGCCATCTCCATAGTTCTATTTTTTTGTTCATCTTCCTTGTGAATGACTACAATAGAATTTTGATTTCTAGCCTCATATAAGGAGTAATGTGTCATACTTAGGTTGGAGACATAACTCCTCTATCTCCTCTTTATATTTTTCATGTTTGATAGTTATATCCCTATATTTGAGAAACTTTAAGTCATCCAGTTTCATTATTTTTAGTGATTTTTTAGGAGTCTAAAGGTGTTCACCATTGATTTCTTCCATTGATCCCTTCACCTTTTCAACATCTTTAATTTCCAACATGGTTTGTTCAAAAAATTTATGATTTTTTCAACCTAAAATAACCATATCACTTGATACTTTCAACTTATCCTCCAAATTATATGCTCCAAAATCATCAACCTGAAATGAATTTTCTGATTAGTCCTTCAAATCTGCCCCTATGGTAATATCTTGATATAGATTTTGAATACTAGATTAATTTTTAGTTGCAACATTTTTATAATTTCCCTCTATCTTCATTTTTATTGTCTCATCATCTATTTCACCATTGTTTTCAAACAGTCCATCCTTATGGAAAACAACATTTTCATCTTTACATATATCATGTATATAGACATTCTCATAAAAATGTATGTCAATAACCACTTCTAACTTACCAAATAAGAGGCTATAACATCCCTTACTATCATCCATAGTGGGATCCCTCTCGTGATCTTCATCACATTGAAATTGGACTACTGAGTCCTCAACAACGTTGATATGCACTTCTTCAACTAATTCTTCTATCTTTTTTTCCTCACAAGTATGATCAAGTGAACAATTATGCTTGTGAGTGAAATGAATTTACTCTTTCCTCATTTAGTTCTTGCTCATTTTTTGAGACTCTACAACCTATAAATCCCTCGCCTTTGGTTCTTGTTTAGCCCACTATAGTTTGCACTTCCGAATTTTTAGCTCACATTATTTGTGAGGCCTCACCCCGAACCGTCATAGCATGGATGTTTTAATTACATTTTGGTATTTGAGACCTTGATATTTTAACATATTTAGATGGATAGTGGATTTACTTTACCTATGGATTTGATACTTTAGTAGCAAAGAACCTATTATTGTGTAGGAAATGTTCGAACATATTTCGATGCAGCTTTATGAAATGATATTATCAGATTTTGTTGCAATGCAAAATGTTAATTTGCTTTTGAATATTTTCAATGTATGGATGAATATTAATTTGGTTATGATGCTTAGGACATGCAGATTTTGATATCTTAACACTTTGACTAGAATAATTGAAAGATTAGGAAAGGATATTTAATTTGAATTATGTTAATATGGATATTATTATTATATGCACTTATGTTGTATATGTTTATTTGACTCCTTGGACTACTGATGCTCAAGTTTGATGTGCAAGAAGAGGAACCATGGAATTTAATGAGGAAACAAGGTATAGACACATGTTTAATTGACTCTGCCAAGGTGAATCTTTATGAGATTCATAAACCTCATTGTGATTTGTTTACTTTGTAAATGTGAGATGTATGTGGGTGGTATGTATTTAATGTGTAGATTTAGAATGTGTCATGTGTAATGTATAGTGTATTTTGTGTGTGTCACTTGACACTTGTACTCATTATGTGAAATGACATTTTTTTTTTATGATGGATCATGAGACCACCTTATTCCAAGTTAAATGCCTTAATTGAGGAATCTGATTACTGCCCTAAAAAGAGTAAAGAGAACAAAGTTATCACCATGGAAAAATTTTGAAAATTGTTTTACCTAGCATTGGGAGGGCCATTAAGTAACTCCAAGGTAAATTTGTGACAAAAATAAACCCTACCCATGTCAATACTATAAGTTAGGAAGCTAATAATGATCTCTAGGGTGTCTAGTAGACCTAGGAGACCCTATGAAAATGATATTCTTTATTGAATCCGAAAATGAGAATGACATATAGAGGCATGGGTAAATTGGAAACTCACTTGGCCACTCTCTATCTTTAGAGACAACTAGGGTTTGAAGGAAGAGGAAGGAGCTCTACTGCAACTATTCATTGCCTTTGCTTGGACGGAGGTTGGTACCCATGATCCATGAAGTTGTTTATTTTTCATGTAGAATAGATATGGTGTTCTTCATTCATGATGAGATTTTGGTGTATTGTAGTTGTGTTTGTGGGTAAAGATCTTGTTTGTGTGTTGCATGTGAGAAGTTTGGTGTGAATCTTTCTTGATCTTGCCTTGTTTTAATGTTATGTGTTTTGGGAAATGGGTGTGAAGCATCACTCACCCTTGGGAGGGAAGAGATGCTTGGGTGAAGGGGTTAATTGGGATCACACATGTAATTGAGGAACTCTCCCCCATGTGTGGAGATGTTTGTATATGTTCAATGGAATATGTTCATCTTGCTTACTTGCATTTTGGGAGGTATAAGGAGGTGTGTGATAGAGGAACTCTCCCATGTGTGGAGATGATTGCTTATGTTCAATGGAATGTGTTGGGAGGTATAAGGAGGTATGTGGAAAGGAAGATATTGTAAGCCTCGAAAGGGCATGTTGATATTAAGAAGATGTGTACATTGATAATCATAGCTTGAAAATCCTCCTCATGGTGAGAGCCCACCTTCACCCTATTCTTGATTCAATTGTTGAATCTTTGTGCAAAACCTTGGGATGGGATGTGTTGCAATGTATTGTGTTAAACCTTGTTATATTGTTGAGAATATGCATGGCATGTGTATGTGTAGTATGCAACCATTTATGCCTTGTGATGGGGACACAACCCAAGAACAGAATGGACACAATAGAAAAGGGAAATTATATTAACTGAGAAAATAAGCTAGTACAAATAGTACAGAGAAAATAAACTTCAAAACATGCCCTAAGGGATTACAATAGCATAAATCTGGAGATAATTTCTCCTTTCAGTACCTCCTCTCAAACTCCACTTCGAACTGCCTTTTACAATGCCAGAAATCTCCTTAAATAGACCCCAGAGGGTTAAGGACTAGGAGTAAATTCTAGAAAGTGCTAGTAGGCATCCATCGACAAAATAGAAGGTTTTGAAAGCTGCGTTAGAAGTCGATGCAAATCTAGAAGAATCCAGAAACGGTAACCGAACTTTCGAGAGGCATAACTTTTGAACCATAGCTCTGATTGATGAACCGTTTACATTTTTGGAAAGCTCTCGAAGCACTTTATAGCCCTATGGACCAGCTTTGCTTGTCCCCCATTTTTTCACCCTTTTCAAGGTCATTTAATGCCCCAAACCTGACTTTGAAGCTTTCTTAGGAGGTCTCCAAAACTCAAAAAACTGCAATAACTTTCAAATCGTGGGACCTATTGATATGATTCTTTTTTTGGAATGCTCTAAATCATGATTACATTCATCTGGCCAATTCACACATTCTAGTTTATCGAAATGATGGCCCAAATACATGCTCCTATTTTTTTGGGATTTTTAAACGCACTGATAGTTGAACTATGAGAGTTGGAACCTTTATTTGAGCCAAATGGGTATCCAAAAATGTAAAGACATGAAATAGAAACTAACTCTAAGTACATTTTTTTGGGTGACACAGGATTGCCCTTATACCTCTAGATGCTCCTGCATCAGACACCCAGGGTAGATTGAAAAGTGACCCTGTCACTTTATGGATGGTAGAGGAAATCCCAAATGGGAAACCTCAGCTGCTAAAATCCAAGTTGAGTCCTCGATCGACCGTCCTTTCCATTTGACCAAATACTCTTCATACTGTCTATTTTTGGTACTCCTACCCACACGATGATCTAGAATGTCTTCTATCTCCTCCTTCTTAGAAGCACGAATTGGACATGGCTCTAAAACCAGCTCCTCATTTGCACCATCATCATGATACTCTATTAAATCTGCAATGCTGAAAATAGGAGAAATGTGAATACCATCTGGCAGCTCCACCTCATATGCATTTCCTGAGTCATGTTTCTTCAAAACTTTGCAGGGGTCAAATTTCTTCATTTTCAGCTTGTTGTAAGTACCAACTGGAAATCTTTCTTTTCATAAGTGCACCATGACTAGATCCCCTACTTGGAATTCCTTATGTCTTCTCCTTTGATCAACCCTAGCTTTATACTCTTGATTCATCTTGATAATGTGTGCTTGAACCTCCTCATGTAGATGCTTGATGTGTTTAGCAAATTCCTCAACTTCAGCACTTGTCCTCTCCCCTTGTTCTATCTTCCTCAATTCTGGTGCAGTCCTTGCGCTATTCCCATATACAATTTGAAATGGTGATTTTCCAGTACTCCTATTTACAGAGTTATTATAAGCAAACTCTACCTGCAGTAGAATCAAATCCCATCCCTTGGGCTTATCTCCAACTAAACATCTCAACAAATTGCCCAAACTTCTATTTACCACTTCTGTTTGGCCATCAATCTGTGGGTGATGTGTGAAACTGAATTTCAAGTCTGTTCTCAACTTCTTCCACAATGTCCTCCAGAAATAACCCACAAATTTAGTATCTCTATGAGAAACTATACTCCTTGGAAGACCATGTAGTCTTACTACCTCTTTGGAAAACAAGTCTGCAATATGGACAGCATCATGAGTTTTGTCACATGGAATGAAATGTGCCATTTTGGAGAACCTATCAACCACCATGAATACTGAGTCATTACCCCTTTGTGTCCTTGGAAATCCAAGAACAAAATCCATACTTATGTCCTCCCATGGCCTTGATGGAACAGGCAATGGCTGATATAGACCAGTATTGTGACTAAACTCCTTGGCAACTTAACAAACCTGGCAACTTTGTACGAACTTCTTCACATCCTGTGAAATTTGAGGCCAAAAATAATGTTCTCTAAGAATTGAAATGGTCTTATCTCGACCAAAATGTCCTGTCATCCCTCCACTGTGTTTCTCCTTAATCAGATTTTCCCTCATGGAACTCCTTGGAATACACAATTGACTACCTTTGAACAACATGCCATCCTGAATCAAATAATCTAACCACTTTGTTCTATCTATAGCAATAGGCTCTTTACAAGCTTTCCATGCTTCAGCAAAATCAGGATCCTCGGGGTACAAATTCTTGAGTTCATCAAACCCAACTACTTCGACCTGCATTACTGTAAGCAGTGACTGTCTCCTACTTAGTGCATCTGCAACCCTGTTATATTTTCCACTTCTATGCTTCAACACAAATGTATAACTTTGCAATAATTCTACCCACTTCATATGCCTCTGATTCAATTTACCTTGGCTATTTAGGTACTGTAATGCCTGATGATCAGTATACAAAACAAATTCCTTTGGCAATAAATAATGCCTCCATTTCTTTAAGGCCTGAACTATTGCATAGAATTCTTGATCATAAATAGAATACTTCTTCTTTGCATCATTCAATTTTTCACTAAAATATGCAATAGGCTTACCTTCTTGGCTTAATACAGCCCCAATAGCGCTGCCACTAGCATCATAATCCACTTGGAACACTTTTCTAAAATTTGGAAGTGCCAACACAGGCTGTTCTGTCACCTTCTTCTTTAGCAATTCAAAACTTCTTGTAGCTGCTGCAGTCCATTTGAACTCCTTTCTATCCCCTCTTATTGTATCAGTTAGGGATGTACATATGCCACTAAAATTCTTAATAAACTTCTTGTAAAAACTAACCAAACCATGAAATGATCTTACCTCAGTAGCAGACCTTGGAGTATGCCATTCCAAGATGGCTTTTACCTTCTCTGGATCCATTTTAAGACCTTCAGGTGATATAACAAATCCCAAATAGACTAACTCCCTTTTTGCAAAGATACACTTCTTTAGATTAATTAACAGTTTCTCTTCCCTTAGCCTTTCAAGGACACTACGAATATGTAGTAAATGTTCTTCCAAAGTCTTGCTGAAAATTAAAATATCATCCAAATAGACAATAACAAATTTTCCCAAGAACTTCTTAAGTACCTCATTCATGAGCTGCATGAAGGTGCTTGGGGTGTTCGTCAATCCAAAGGGCATGACTAACCACTCATAAAGACCCTCCTTGGTCTTGAAGGTTGTTTTCCACTCATCTCCTTCTCGAATCCATATCTGATGATAGCCACTCTTTAGATCTATCTTTGTGAAGTACTGAGCTCCACTCAAGCAGTCCATAAGATCATCCATCCTTGGTAAAGGAAACTAGTACTTGATGGTTATCCTATTTATAGCTTGAGAATCTGTACACATCCTTCACTCTCCATCCTTCTTTGGTGCAAGTACTATAGGTATTGCACATGGACTCAGGCTCTCTCGAATCAAGCCCTTCCTCAACAACTCTTGAACCTGTCTATTTAGCTCCTCTGTTTCAGTAGGAGTCATCCTGTGAGTAGCCTTGTTAGGAAAACTAGCTCCTGGAATCAGATCTATCTGATGACTGATTTGCCTTACTGGTGGTAATCCATCTGGAACATTATCAGAGATCATATCTCCAAATTCCCCTAGTAAATCTGAAACTTCAAATGGTATTTCACTACTACCTTCTTTATCTTTCCTAGGAATCAAAGCATAGCACATATGCTGATGTTTCATGCCATCTAAAAACTTCCTTCCATCAACAAGAAAAATCCTAGCACTGCTACATACCTTTTCACCTTCCTTTTTCATGGGCTTCAATTTGTGGAGAACTCCATCCTTTGTCAGAAAGTATGTGTTTGCATGTCCATCATGTATTGCATGTCTATCAAACTGCCATGGTCTACCCAACAATAGATGGCAAACATCCATCGAAATAACATCACAGAGAACTTCATCATGGTAACTCCCAATTTTGAATTTTACTAAACATTTTTCACTTACCAGGACCTTATGATCATCTTTTATCCAAGAAATCCGATAGGGCTGGGGATGTTTCTCCCTCTTGAGCTTCAGCTTAGAGACCATCTCTTCTGATACTAGGTTATCAGTGCTACCACCATCAATGATCATGTCACAACATTTATCCTCACACTTGCATCTGGTACGAAACAAACTCCTTCGTTGTCCTGGTTCATTCTCACCACTTAGTAGGACTCTTTCATTTACCAAGGTCTCTCCTCTTTCTGCATCCTCTGAATGTAATTATTGTGCATCCTCATCCACATGAGCAACCCTAGCTTGGCCCTCAGCTCTCCTATCTGTCCTTCCTTGTCGTTGAGGGAATTCAAAGGCACGATGACCTTCTTCATTGCAATGGAAATAGGTACCAAGAAATCCTCCTCTTCCTTGTCCATGTCCTCTACCTCTTCCTCTTTGATTTCTAAAGTCTTGATCATGGGAGCGGTTGAAACCCTCATTCCTCTAGTTTCTGCTAGTACCCACATCTTCATTTTTCTTTTGGGTTTCATTGCGACCTCCAGATGATCTACCGCTTCCCCTTCCTCCTTGATCGCACCCTCTTTTTCTTCCTTCAAACCTTTTATTCAAATTCTCTTCAACTCATAGGGCAAACTGGTATGCCTCTTCAACGCTGGTCATTCTTACCAGACTTAATTCCTCCTGGATGCTAGGTCGCAACCCACTGATATAATGAGCAACCTTCTCCTTATTTTCTTCTGCATGCCTCACTCTAATCAAGAGTTGGTAAAACTCCTCTGTATATTCTTGGACTGATCTTCCTGCTTGCTTTAACCCATGCATCTTCTTAAACAGATCAAGCTCGTAGTCCACAGGAATGAATTGCTTCTTCAATTTTTCCACCATGCAATCCCATCTTGTGATCTTCTCCTTTCCTCTTCTAAGTCTTTCTAGTTGAACCTCTTGCCACTAGATTTTGGCATGGCCTTTCAGTTTGGCCTTTGCAAACTTAACCCTATCTGGGTCCCTTATATCCTCATACTCGAAGTATTCTTCCAGTTCATTGATCCAATCGATCAACTCATCTAGTTTCAGATTTCCTGAAAATATACCCACTTCAGCTGTAGGTCTTTTCCCAAACTTAGTAATGGCCCTAAAAAGCCTTTCCTCTACAGGATTCAGAACTTCCCCGTCAACTTCCTCTTCTGGTCCCATTACTTCCTCTTCATTGTCATCCTCACTATTGTCACCTGCGGCAACATTTGCTCCTCTACGAAGCTCCTCTTGCAATGCTTGTACCTACCTCTGGAGGTCTCTAACCTCCTCAGGATCAATAGCTCTGGCCCTTCTGCCATGCTCTCTTCATGGAGGCATCTTCTAACTCGAACCCACAACCACACAGTCCTAGTGCAAACTGCCTCACAGTCGGTGCTCTGTCTACACACTTAGGAAAACCCGCTCTGATACCACTTGATGGGGACACAACCCAAGAATAGAATGGACACAATAGAAAAGGGAAATTATATTAACTGAGAAAATAAGCTAGTACAAATAGTATAGAGAAAATAAACTTCAGAACATGCCCTAAGGGCTTACAATAGTATAAATCTGGAGATAATTTCTCCTTTCAGTACCTCCTCTCAAACTCCACTCTGAACTGCCTTTTACAATGCCAGAAATCTCCTTAAATAGACACTAGAGGGTTAAGGACTAGGAGTACATTCTAGAAAGTGCTAGTAGGCATCTACCAATAAAATAGAAGGTTCTGAAAGCTACGTTAGAAGTTGGTACAAATCTAGAAGAATCCAGAAATGGTAATCGAACTTCCGGGAGGCATAACTTTTGAACCATAGCTCCGATTGACGAACCGTTTACATTTTCAAAAAGCTCTCGAAGCGCTCTATAGCCCTATGGACAAGCTTGGCTCGTCCCCCATTTTTTGACCCTTTTCAAGGTCATTTAATGCCCCAAACCTAACTTTGAAGCATTCTTAGGAGGTCTCCAAAACCCAAAAAACTGCAATAACTTTCAAACCGTGGGGCCTATTGACCTGATTCTTTTTTTGGAATGCTCTAAATCATGATTACATTCATCTGGCCAATTCACACCTTCTAGTTTACCAAAATGATGGCCCAAATACATGCTCCTATTTTTTTGAGATTTTCAAACGCACTGATAGTTGAACTATGAGAGTTGGAACCTTTATTTGAGCCAAATGGGTATCCAAAAATGTAAAGACATGAAACAAAAACTAAGTCTAAGTACATTTTTTTGGCTGACACAGGATTGCCCTTATACCTCTAGATGCTCCTGCATCACCTTGTTTCCCCAAGATCGGTGGGTGGTGTCCTTGAGGCCTAGGCTGGGAGGTGAGCCTCCATGGTTTCCAAATTCTTTTCTTTTTTATTTCTTTTGCAAGTTTTCTTTTGATGGGATTGGAAGCTTGAAGTTATGTCGTCCATTCATGCATAAGAGAGGAAGACACTTAAATATTGTATTGGAAATGGAGTAACAAACTCCACATGCTATGTGAAGCAATTTTCATCGTAGGAGAATTATTATTGTGCTCATGCATTTGTTCATAGAGTGAGAGATTTGCAAATCTATGTATCAAATGGTCCTTCTATTGTATATAGCTTGATATGGTCATTCCACCACCCTTGTTCATACTCAATATTGTGTTGAAAGTAAATTTTGAAAGAAATATGTAGAAGAGGTTTTGCAATGCTGATGTTGTCTTATCTATGCTTAAACATTAGCATGTGTTGAAAGAAAGAAATTTGTGTCATGATATACCATTAAGAATGAATTGGACACTATTTTCTTGATATCTTTACCTTCTCAAATTTCATGAAAGAAGATTATTGTGGTGAGATTGTTGAATCATAGTCTTCGATATGAATGTATTAATGAGAAGAGTCAAGTTTCATTATAGACATTAATATGATGTAATAAAACCATCCATTTTTATTTTGTTAATCTCCAAGTTTATAGATTGATTAGATGCATTGGGGATCAATTCTGATTCTTACTTAGTTGTAGAACATATGCATTGGTAGATAGTGAATTCGTATTTAGTTTTCTTTTATACCATGAAATGGAATCATCATGAAATTTAAAGACTAGTTTTCTAAAAGTTGCATACAGAAGTTATTGTTTTTGTTATGATCATAGATTAGTATCCTTGACATTAGTTTGGAAGCATTAAGAAATCTTTATGAACACAATCCCTTAGGATTACTCTGTAGATTATGCATTAGATTTGAATGTACATTGATCAAATATCATTATTCCACTTTAGAACCACCCAAGGAAATTATGAAAAAAATTTAGGCAATAAGATCAACTATATAACTAAGACCTGGAAGTGCATAACAGCTTGCTAGAAAATGTATGAGAAAGAAGAAAATAACCCCTCCTATTACAGTCCATTAAAATAATAGACCCAAATAAAATAATAGTATCTTGAATCATTTCAAAAAAAAAAAGAAAACTTCCCGTTAATAATGTTAGATCTATGATATGAACTATATAAAAAAAAAAAATACTAAACAGAAGAAACAAGAAAGAAATGTTATATGATACAATACTGACCTATCATAATTAATGAGGAAATATGTTCCTTCTCCTAACCCATTTCCTCTTACCTACATACCACCTCTCCACCTCAAGAAAAAGAATAAAAAATAAACACATATATAATAACTTAGCAAGGATGATGGGATTACCCTATCTAGGCGGCCAAGTTGGTGTTGACTTGGTGAAAACAATAAAATCAAGCATTAAGGATTGTTATTGTTATTCACATGATAGAATTCCCAACCTTAGCGCCTAGTTGGGGGCATGGAAAAAAGGTGTGATTAGATGTTTTCAACTACCCACGCCAAGTGGAGAGAGAGGCTTATGTTGGAAGAAGTTGGGAGTAAAAATTAGAAAAAAAAAAAAGAAAGTGCATTTAATGTTACCCAATTGAAATTTAGTGTAGCCACCTAAACAATATTGATGGACACTTTGCCCACTCACATGGAAGAGTTTTGGGGCACGTGATTTGCCTCTAAGAAAATTCTCATGGTCTGTAGGAAGTGAAATTAAATTGAATTTTATTTTATGTATTTTTAGTTTCTGCCATAGGCAGGATACCATAGCATTCAGTAAATGCTATTTTTCAATTACTTTGTCCAATCAGAATTTTTTATTTTTCAAAAACTTTCAATTTTATATAGTTCTCATATATTTGATATTTTACTAATTTGAAGAAAAAATAATTATTTTCAATCTTATTGGTTGCGGTCTTGCTACAGTCATGGTTTGGCTTTTAGTTTTCTATTTAAAATTTATTACTTTTCCAAATTTTATAGCTACCATATTAAATATTGAAAGACAACTCAATAAAATGAAATAAATTTGTTGTAAGAATATCTTCTTCATATTCTGACATATCTTATCTAGAAATTAAATTAAAATATTTCTTCCCTAATTTTAGGCTTTTGAATGGAAAAATCAGAGCTTATTCTAGAAAAATCTAACCACTCTAGAAAAATCTAGTAAACTCTTATACATTGTAGATTCAGTGGATGATTTTTGTTTGTAATTTTATCTTTAGGCACAGACAATCTTTTCTTGCAGAATACAGATGAGCTTTCTTTCTCAATGTAGACAATTTTAAATTATTTTTTACCTTTTTTTGTCCTCTTAATTTACTTGCACAGATTCTTTAAATTTTTTAGAAAATCAATCTATCCAAAAAGTCTTTAATCCATGCCTAGTTATGGTTTCATGCAAATCTAACTCACTAAATTTGGCTTCATTGTGTGCAGCCTTCAGAAAAGGTGTTTCGCACGTTGCATGAAGTGAATAACTTTTTTTGATTTCATATTTTGATGATCTTCTTGAAAGGCCGATGTTTCATCCACCTGGAAATGAATATAAACTAGATGGACTTTATTGACTTCCATTGGGATATCAGATAGATGCTTCATATTTCTATTAATTAAATCTATTTGTGAGTGAGATGCACAAGTCAAATACCGGATCAACAAAAGTAAAGGAGGATAGGGAATCTGACTCTTGATTAGAATTCTCAAGTAAGACTCTTATCACTTTTATAAGTAATGCTTCTCTGTCATAGTTTGGTTTTAGTTTTATGTTCCATTGTCTCTAATGTGTTTAGCCAAAATTTTATGCAGCACTATTAATGAGTCCCCGAACCTGCCTTGCAGAGACCCACCTTTTTCTATGTACCATCTATTACCCTTGCAAACTTAACTTTGGGAAGCTAAATATAAATGAATGGTTTCTAAGATTTTGTGGTTTTCTAAGGATAGTTTAGGCCTGGAATTTGATGGCCATAATGGCTTTTTTTTAGATAGATGTTGGAAAGGGTTTAAAAATCTAAAGAAACTGTTGCTAAATAAATGAACAGAAATGTTGAGTTTTTTTTTTTTTTTTTCAAGATTTTTAATAATGATCTTGGCTTTTTCAAACAAGGTGGTTTGAGGTTGATTAAGGCACACTAGAAAATTTCTACAATAACATAGAAATGTAGGAAAGTATAGGTTTCTATGAAAATATATGAGTTGATTTAGTGAAGGCAACAAATGCATGATCCTAGGTCTTTTTTGAGAGTTGACAGTTGATCTCAGGTTTTAACTTTTTGCAAGTCTACCAAAGATGCATAATCTCTCACAATCATGTTTTTAACAGTGTTACCCTAAATTTTAGGGAGAGGTTGACGCTGATGGGTTTTGGAGTCAAATTTTCTTTCAAAATTTTTGGATAGGAGTTATTTTTGAAGAAATTCAATAGACTCTTGCCATTTTTTAATGCAAATTGTTTTGTGTTTAAATAATAAATTCTAAAGATTGCTACATTAGTCTGCTATCCATTTCCTTCTATTTTGCTATTATATATTTTAGATTTGAATGCGTTTTTAGTGTTGATTGAGACAGGTGAGAAAGGGGGTCCCTGCATCAAGAGTTGTACTGCTGTTCCTGTTCAACATTTGTATCAGAGATAGAAAATCTTAGCATTTTGTATCAGAGACATCAATTCTTACCATGTCTTTACCCCATTTTTAGGATCTTGAATGAAAATTTTACCTTTAACTAGGGTGTTTCATATCAATTTATCTCATACATCCCGCACTAGTGAATGACATACAAACCACAGATGCAAGATGTTACAATTCCCACTGTCAGTGCATCCATTGATATACTAATGATACAATAAACTACCATGCTTTCATGTAATGTGGTGGGATTCTACCAACCATCCTCTAGTCTATAAACAAGTGGTCTATATGCAAGTATGTAATGCTATTATATATGAATCTAACAATGATAACCATTTTCATTTTTTGTAATGGAATAATTCTTTATATTTTTGCAAACGTGATCTAATCACAGTCACTTTTTTTGTACTTCTTTTTTATGTCTTACTATCATCAAAGAGTGTAAGATACATTTAAGCCATCGACATAGAACAAAAGAATAAATTTTTGTACTTGAAAATAGACATATTAATGCAAAACAGATAGAAGCTTTGAACATGCATTTCCATGCACAGTGTCAGCAAAGCTTGTGAAATTGTCTTCATATGAAAGCACTTGATCTAAATCGAGTTACTAAATGAATCCCTATCCTCAAGTAACTAGCAGTTGCATGTTATTTTCATGCCAAGCAACCAATAGACTATGTTGTTTCATTTGGGAGGTTGTGTTTTTTGTAGTGAGGAATAGTGACCACAAGGTTACAATGCTGGGAAAGAAGATTTTGATTCATAAATTTCAAATAAGTTTTGTGAGGCTTGAAACTAGGCCAAATCCATCAAATACAATCTATAAATGCTTTACCACTTAGCCCCTCCCCCCTTCCTAGGAGAACTTGTTAATGTTGCATTTGAAATGGGGCAAATCTAAAATCAATATACCAGCATTGATTATAAATCTGTCTCAACAGTAAGGTGTAAGAATACAAATTAGATTTTAGAGTTCATGTTAACGTTTGCACCTGCAAAACTGAGTAATATTTCTTTTCAGATGGTCCTCTATTTTCCTCTTTGAAGATTTCTAATCTGCAATTCAAGAGAAGTCATTAAATTAGTTTCAAATTATGTCAATTGATGTCATTATATTATGTCAAAATTTGTTTCAAATTATGTCAATTGATGTCATTTTTAAAATGCTACCATAGTCAAGATGTGCCCATGTTGTTTGCATGAATTTATTCCCTATTAATTTCTTATTTTGGAAGTCACTTAGTGGCTTATTATTAAAAGTCTTATTGAACTCTTTGGAGATAATATTTCTTTCTCTGTCTTCCATTGGGCTAACACTTCTAGATTATACTCCAATGGTAGTTCACCGATCTTATCGATACTATAATAATTCTTGATCTTCTTCTTTAAATTTTAACCAATGATCCTTTGACTAGCTGAAATAACAATGGGTTTATGCAACAAATATATTTAAGAGACCAGTTTAATATAATGACAGTTGTCTACATGTTCATAAACTAGCCCCCAAACTCAAATATTATTTTGAAGTCTTTTGAGCACCTAGAATATACTTTGTAAGCTTTGAATGGTATCTTTAGAATTTTAGATAGATATAATTTGAGCCAAATTATTCAAAACAACCTTCCTTGTAGCAAGTCAAGACCTGTATGGCATCCCAAGGTCAACTCCACAAAGTATCACACTTTTGTAATATATAATATCTCAAGAAATGGATAAGTTAGCACCCCCTTTAGTAGACTCCTATAGTAGACAAACCATCTCAAATTTGTGAACCGATAATAATCTCTCTGCTTTCAATATTTTTGGAATCTATGTTTGGATGACTTCAAATATTGAATGGTCTTGTAGAGTGTTTCCTTTCACTAAACTCTATACCACATCCAGGCATGTTATGAATCTGATATTTTAATACAATATTTGATCCAACTGTCATCACCACACAAATATTTATGATAATGCTACAACTCCATTTACCTCTATCCATTTGAAAATAATTGTTGCTTTTTAGACTACACCATAGTCAAAATATTTTTATCCTAGATATAATAAAAAAACCTACTACCAATCAGAATAGCTAAAGGAAAATATATATAGAGTAACAAGATCTCCCTAGGGCCTTAGTCTTAATGATTCTTAAAGCCACAATTTTACTCCCAAAAACATTTGTGGCAGAATACCTATATTTTGACACTATTAATCTAATAACCACATGTATTAAAAAACATTTGTGTTAGCACCCTCTTACTTCTTTTCTTAATCAAAAATATATATGTATTAAAAAAGCTCAAAGATATAAATCTTTGAAATATTACAACTAACCCTAGTCTCTCCTAAACTTAATAAAACTCCCAACAATAATCTTGCACTATAGTCTTGCCTTGCAAGAAGAGATTGATAGGTTACCTGTAGAGAATCATGGTATTCACAACATGCACTTCCAACATAGTTCACAATAAACTCATATCAAAGAACTATGTCATTTTCTCTTTCATCTATGCACCATGAAATTAATCGTAGAATCTCAATCAATATTTCTATTTGAAATTTTTATTGCCTATGTAGAAAAAATTATCTTCATCCAACCATTTTTAAAAAATTTGAAATCCCAAGAAGACTTAATAGTTTAGAACAAATATGAAGTGTGCATTTTAGTGAACAATTAGTGATTTGAATGCTCAAATGTGTGTTACTTTGGACTTCCAATCACTAGAGGAAAATTCCTTGTAGTTGTAGACACGCTAGCAACGATTAACACCCAAAATGCCTCTGAAGGTTGTGGTGCCTCTGTAAATAGTTTTTACTCATGTTTGACTCATATCTAATCAATAGGGGCTAAAGAAAGCATTTCAATTTCTCAACATATATTATAGTCCCTCTACAATTCCCAGAACTAACAAAAATAATAGTTACATACAAATATAACTAATATCAAAAAATAATAATAGATCACATAGAAGAGAACACAAGACGCCAAGATTTAACATGGTTCATCCTCTCTGGACTATGTTCACCAACAACAAGTCCAATATTATTATTATCCAATGATTTCTATCCACAATTCCTTACAGCTCAATGCTACTGCAAGAAGCTACAATATCACCATTACATTATGAAACCCCTAACCCTAAGCCTTTTTATACAAGTTTTTGTCGCTTACAAAATTAGAGCTAGAATAAATTGTCTAATAAGAAAAATAACAGCCGATAGCTTTTACAATTTAAGGGCATTTTTTACTTCGAGGGCACTACCCCAAAAACCACCATGGAGGTATTGCCCCTCGACCCCACCCTGTACTACGAGCACTTGGGGTGTTACCCCAAGACCCCATAGGGGTGCTGCCTCTTGACCCCATCTTATCAAATAAACCTCCAAGTCTGATTAGGCTCCATATCACAACAATAACTATAACTCCTACAATACTTTCTACCAAGAATCTCAAGTGTAAAGAGGGAATTGATATGAACAATTTTAAACAAATAAGGATTAAACTACAATACAGAGCCAAATGTCCATATAAATAGAATTTACAATAGGTTTTATTTTCGTGATGAACGTCGACTCTTTTCTTGAGCTCACTCAAAAATCTTCATGAGAAGCTTTGATATACCTCCCATCAGAATGATAAGTAAGCTCGACTATAGTCTATGTTATCATTTACAAATATTCTTTTAATATTTCACATATGGACTTTAGAAGTATACACTATTTAAATTGTTTCTACTTAGAACAAGAGACACAATGCGTTATAGTTCCTACCTAACGCATAATGGTTGTAAAGGTGTAGATGAGTGAGAATCTAAATTAACATTATGAATGCATTAATTTTTGCCTATAAATGCATGTTTGATCTGATAGGATTGCTCATATTTTGTTGTTAAATTCTTGTCCTAGAAATGCACTTGTGATCTGATAGGATGGCTCATATTTTGTTAAGTTCTCGTGCTATGTTATTATATCTTTGGGCATTTAAGTCCAAGAATAAGAGGCCAAAGTTCCCAATATGGCACTAAGTACTTAATATCATACTATGATCAATACATATGCTTTATACAAATTTGCACCTTCTAAGTTGACAACTTAAATTATGTGCAATGAGGAAAGATATCCATACCAATATTTGAATTATAGAACTTGAAGAAGTGATGAAGCATTTGGAGTATCACATTATATGTTTAAGCATACTATGCATGCTACTAGACAACCATAAGTAGTTGGAATAACTCCCCCAACTATGTATTATTCTCATCTTGATTATCAAATGGAACTCACACTATTTTTAATCATTAGCACTAGACAAAAACTATGATAGAGATATAGATAGAGATAAATAATAGTATACAAAAATAACAACATAAACATATATGCAGAGGAAAAAAGGATAGATAATATAGAGGAGGAAGAATAAGAGAGAAAATACTAAGATAGAATGATATCAACATAAGTTGTGTGTGTGTGTGTGTGTGTGTGTGTGTGTGTGTGTGTGTGTGTGTGTGTGAGAGAGAGAGAGAGAGAGAATTAAATATAATTATTTTTCTTAATAAGACAAAAAGTCAAAATAAAATCATGGTTATAATAAATAATTAAAATATATTATATTTTAATTAATAAAGCTAAGAATTTAATTTTTATATTAAAACTCACATTTCTATAAGAAAAAATTAAATGTATTGAAATATAAAAATATTTTATAAGTAAAACTAATTGTTTAATTTTACACAATTAGAGAAGGTTTACTATTTAATGTTTTGTATTTCTAAATTTTTAATAAAATTATGTAATTTTTAATTATTAAATAATATCTATATAATTTAATAGGTACATTTATAAATAATAAATAGATGTAATACATATAAATTTGATGTTGATGAATAAATATGATGTAATAAATAAGAAATAAAACTTCAATCTAAAATTAATAATAAATATATTTAAAATAAGAAATTAAAAATATTTAATAGATTGTGATAATTAATATTGATTAGACATGTTGTGTGAGGTGGAAGATAAAATGATTTGAAAAAATAAAATCTTATCAACTTGTCACAAATGTGAAAAAGATAAAGTTATAATTAATACATTCATTACTGCAAGATGAAGTTGTTAGAAAATATTTGTATTTTTTGTTGAAGAAATTAATTTTCTCCCCCACCAAAAATAGTATGGACCAATAGAATGGATAAAAAAAATATGATTTATAAAATACTGAAAAATTAGAAAAAGATATAAACATTTGAAATCTCATATAATCTTTTAAATTCTTGGATTTGATTAGTTAGTGTTAATGACATATTTGGATTGACATGAATGCATAAGTATTCCTGTCTTGGTAGGTACTAATAATTTTGCAGCACTAATTAGACCCCATGTAATGATTGCTTATTGGCTTCCCTAATATTTTCAATAGTCGAAAATGCTCAGAGGAGACAAAAAATTTAATTAGTTGTGTCGTCAATCTTCACCAATATCATGGTTGTGACCAAGTCATCAATATTTCATTAGTGTGTTAAAAAATACATGGGTCTTTTCTCTATCAAGATTTAACATCCTTCATATTCATGTTTCTATTTCACGTGCATTTCATAATCATAGCAAAATATGTGTAACTTAATAAAAATGTTCCCCTTATTCTTCAGCCTCAAAATAGAAATATTTGATATTTTGATATATGATTATCTTCACCTTGGCCTCCCATATTATGATAAAAATTCTGAAAATTTCTTTCTAATAAATCTTCTATGTCATTTTGTTTCATAAATTCTTGATAAAACCTCTAATAGAAAATTAAAAAAATTGAAAAAATTTCTTGAATAAACTCTACGTGATGGAAGGATACACTTCTTTGATACCACTATAATATTCCAGTCAAATATTATGGCCAAATCTACTCTCAAATAATTTTCAAAAAATAACTTATATCTTTTGCATATAAACCATGTAAAATAAACTATTAATGAAGCAACAAATGCTCATCAAAAGACATCAAAATACATTATTGCATAATACATCAACTTTACAATAACCAAATATTGAAGATTCAATCTTAAATATAGTTACATTGTCATATTGGAAAGAAACAATAAAATACACATGTAGTCTTAGATGTGAATCATGTTGTGAATCATGTTGTGAATCCATCATAGATGATGAATTGGGGCTGCATCCAATTCACCTAGAAAAATCCTAAAGTTTTCCTTCCTTGGGCTTCAACAAGTGAAAGTTAGTAGCTTCCCATAGTTCTCCAAAGAGAAACTAAAAATTCAATCTCAAATTCAAGCATCATGAACTCATCATCCTTCTTTTATACTAAAAATAATGAATCTTAAATTTCCTTCTCCTATCCTTTCATTTTTTTCCTTCTTTGTCACCTTTTAATTCCCTTTATAATATAAAATTGACCCATTTATTAATTTTCTTTAAACTCTCATAAGTCAAATTTAATATTTTATGAGCTTAACTTCAGAATTCCTAATATCCCAAAAAGAAAACATTACAAGTCCTCCCTCGAGATTTCTTTCCCTGAAGAAACCATGAAACCATAAGCCAATACTGAGGTCCTCTATCCATTTCCTAGAATCATTGTGGTCCATACCTGGTAACTCTAAAGTTGAGGCCTCCCATGTTGTGGTACCAAAAGTGAGAATGTGATACAGTTCTATCAATATGATCATTGGATCCCATCTCAATCTTTGAATTTACACTATGATTGTAGCCTACACATCTCTTATCATAAATCTCTGGTTATGTAGCATCACAACATAATCCACAAAATGTAAAACATACATCTTATTAACACCTAGATCCTCCATGTGTGGTCTGCTCATCGATTCCTGTGGTGCCTGCTACGCTTTCCTCTATGCCTCCCATGTCCTCGTCAATGTTAGGGAAGGGCTTACCTGTGTATGTGGGGGTTGTTGGGCCATCCATAGTTGCGGCTCTGGTTTCAATCCTTTGTGATGCCCTAGTTGGGGTTGTTTCCTCATCCGCAGCCATTGGGCCTAGTCTTGGTGGCCCTTCTCCATCGCGTTCTAGTGTGAGTAGATTAGCTTTATCTTATTTTGGTGTTGTTGCTTATGAGGCCAACATTGGCCCGGTTAAGCTTTCAAGGATCTGAGAGGTTGCTCCAATCGCTTTGGGCTTCCACGAGGTTGTTCCTATCGCTATGTGTAACCCTATCTACATGGATCTTGGTCCTAAACTTTCTGATGAGCTATCCACTTATGTGGATGACTACTCCTCCATGATTGATATCTTCTAGTTCAAGGGTTTTTGGCCCTCTTTGGCAGACTTGCATGCCTAGATCTCTCATGAATGGGAACCTCTTCTTTCTAATGAGGCCCAGATCTACCCTATAGCTCAGGGTTTATTCATTGTGAAGTTCGGCTCTACTGACAATAGAAATGCCATATTGCACCGTGGTTGCTCATGGGGAGAGAAGTTCCCCTTGATGTCCAAACCCTAGTTTATGGACTTTGACCCATTGACTGAGTCCTTCAATAAATTCCCATTGTGGGTTAGGCTACCAAATCTTCCCCTTTACCTTTGGTTGGATTCTGTCCTAGAGGCAGTGGGGATGGCCCTTGGGGAATTCTTACTGGTTGATATAGCATCATCCAATGTGCTTCGTTTGATGTATTCTCACATTCTTGTGGAGATTGACATCTCTAAAGGACTCCCCAAAAAGATTCAACCAGTTACCTCTCTTGGATCTTGGATTCAAAAGCTTGATTATGAGGGCATCCCTTGCCAATGCCAGAAATGCCACAAAACTGGACACCTTGTAGCTCATTGTTGTTCAGTTCTATCTAGACAGAAGAAGTTTCCCTCTTGGTGGAAAGGGGTTTCTAATGATCACTACATGGTTGAGAAGTGCCCCCCCCATTGGGGATGTTTGAACACCTCTAGTGACAAACCCGACTGGTATTGTTGCTACCCCTTCAGTGGTGCCTCCTGCCCCCCTTTGACAGCAAAGACCCCTCCTTCAGTTTCTACCCCTGTTGTTGGCTCTTCTCCTAAGATTCCTTTTGCTATAGTTGTTTTTGCCCCGCTTCAGGGTCCTCGAGTTGCGAGGGTTTTGGGGGATGGTTGCGTTGATGACGTCTTTGCTTGGCAGAAGGCTACTAGTTTGGTGGAGGATGGTTGGACAATTGTCAAGGAGAAAAAAGTCAAGTTCTCCACCCCAGCTTTTGATATGTCTTTGCATTCTCAAAAGGTGGGTCCGATTGGGAAATCTTAAGCCCCTGTCCAACTTTTTCTCTCCTAGCTCTTTTGGCCTGATGTCCATTGTTGTGGTTCATGGTTAGGGTCTTAATGCTTATCTTTTTAACCATGGGGTTCTTGGTGCCTGTTCAAAACCCGTTGTTGTGAATGAGTTGTATTGTGATATCTTTGATGTCACCATGGTCACCTTTTACGGGTTGGTGACTTGTTTGTCCTCTGGATTGTTGTTCTATTGTACTTGGGTTTCAAGGCCCTTTAAATCCTATTTTCCTTAATCAAAAACACCTAGATCCTAAACCAACTTATTAGCAAAATCATTGGTGTAGAACTTGATGATTAATGAATCTCCAACCTCCTAAATCGCCCAACTAAATAAATAGATGCCCAACACACTACCCATATGCAAGGAAACCAACTCATCCTACCTCAAGATTTCCTTTTCATAACTCAAATCAGCACCAAGAATGACAATGATGTCACCAATATATAGTTGAACTGGAAAGATAAACATCTCATATAGAATCTATTGCAACATAGCTAGTTCCCACTCATCTAAATTATGGAATATAAAGATTTTATTTTTTTATTTTTTTGATCAAAGATTTTCTTGTTCTATTCTTCAATTTTGCATTTTTTAAGCTACATCTATGTAGCTACAAGTGCACAAAATTTTACATGGTATTAGAGATAAGGCTTCTAGAAAGGAGATAAAAAAATTTTATTTGAATGAATTGAAGATTATAGATTTCAAGAATATAATTTTTAGCATTTTTCTTTCTCATGTCATTCAGTTATTTTAAACATAATTCACCAATTCTAGTTAGTCCTATGAGTAGAGACTTGCATCAAACATTCATTGCATTAGAAGTTGGAATCAATTCTACATTAGAAATAGGCCAAGGTTATGCTCTCTTCCCATGGGTCTTTCCTTCATTTTCTTTCTAGTGACACAATTTTTTTGTAGATTTTTCATGCTTCTTTATGTGAATGCTTTCTTTGTTCCATAGTTGATTAGATTTATGGACAACTGACACCTATATTTTCAATTAGCAATTTAATTGTTACATGGTTGAGTATTGTCATTAGGACTACTCATACAGACTCATGTGTCATCTTCATCCTTGAATGATATATGTTTTGCCTCTATTTGACATTGATTCATTATTTGGGAGAACATATGTATATTATTGTCTATTTTTGTATCTTCAATTTTATTGACAAATGTTTTTCCCTTATTTCCCATATATTTACTATTTAAGTAGTTTTGTTGGGGGAAATCTCACATTGATCCTAATCTTCATCTTATCTTTAGAGGAGGTTCTTCATTCAATGTCTAGGTGGTTATGATTTGATAGATATCAACAAATCTTCATGTCAAAAGACTTTTTTTCCCTCCTCTTAGTTTTATTATCCATAGCTATCCTTGGGGGGGCAGGGGGATGGTGAATTACTATTCAACCACCATCACCCTTTGTCTAACCCATAATTTTTGGGTGTTAACTTTTTGTTATTTCCATTTCCTCTGATTGTTCAGCTGATTACTAGTCATGCATTAAGTCTAACTTTGAGAACTGTTGTTTCATTTTTTGTTTCTCTCTCTGCTATAATTTTCATTTGGTAACTATAGCTCTTCATTAGAATTTTTATTGTATAAATCTGCATAATGTGTGCAAGGTAAATTTTGGAATAAAAATATTCAATTTTTTATATTCTATCAAAGATGCTCTTATTCTATTCTACAATTTTTTCCTTTTTTAAGATAGACCTATGTAGCTACAACTACACAATATTTTATATAGACTATAAAGATTGTATGGAATGGAGGAGAAGTTTTTATGTTATCAATTCAAAGAGAAAGATTATAATTATAGTTTATATTCTTAAAGGGACACAAGAGAAAGGAATTGAATCATCTACAATATTATCCAATTGAAGGAGAGGGGAAGATGTCTATGTAGCATTGAACATAGTATGAAATAAGATTATTAATGAACATAATGTATCCTTCTATATGGTTGTGGTCATTACCAAGTGGCAATTCATGATAGTAAGTTAGATGGGTTAGTATTGCAAACCATGATAGTCTAAATAATAGATGTTAATATCCAAATCAACTATGTATGAAGGATGAACAAGCATCGGGTAAATACATGGATGACTATGTGTTGTAACCATCAATACAAGTCAAAGATCTTAGTACATTAAATCATCGAAGAGGGCATATTGTGAAAAAAATGTCAATGTAATTGTAGCAAGTCTTCTTTTCATTTATATGAACTAGATCGCAGGAGGTACCCATCACTATTTAAGGTTCTCTCGTGGATAGCCATCATCTTCTTAATATCTTGTAGACATGGTAACTTGGAATAAGGAGGATTGACAAAGATTCTCATTGGGAATTCCAAGCCTTGATTGTTTAAAAAAATTGTCTATGTAGATTTAGAAGTAATGGAAATAGGAATGTACAAGAAATCTCAAAGGAATCATCAAACTAGATATTTGAATTTTTTTTGTAAAGATTTACTTATAAGCTACAAAATAACTAAGATATCTAAAGAAATATTGGGTGCATGAAGCACAATCACTCTTGTAAATATTATTGTGGGTTAGAGAATATACTTGGTATTTTTGTAGGAATTAGTAATGGCAGAAAACTCTTGGTCTTCCACATATTCCATATATTGAAGATTGTGTATATATTGATAGACAATGTCATTCTTATGGTGTCTTTGTATTGTACTATGAGAGATTAATAAAGACTAAGAATCCTAGGTTGAGAGTAGATGTGGCTTGTTTATAAATGAGCCACTATAAAATCCTTGTCTTCTATGTCTTTGTGTTTTTTTCTTTTTTATTTATGATTTTATTTTACTTTGTTTCTTATCCATTTCTTTTAAGCTCAAAAAATAATAATTGGTATCAAAGTCAGGAGAAGACTCTTAGTGTTGAAAATTGTATTTTTTTGTTTCCAAGAAAATGGATGAATCAGATTTTCTTAATTAGACCCGATTTCTCATGTCTATGTCCTATGGTTGTTGAGAAATTGCTAGTGATTTTTTTTCTCGATGTGAATTAGATGTTGAAACTAATTATTTTATGGAGGAGTTCATAGGCATGTTGGAATCTAGTAGTGATGATAGAAGATAGATTGATGGGGTTTATCATGATGTGTACCAGTTTGAGATTGATATGTTTAAGAATGGTGTATTTCAAAATGATGTGTATGAGAACTTTTATTTATATGGCTATGAAATATGTTCTCTTGAAAGACAAGATCCTTCTATAATCATGAGCCATGATTAGACACAAAACAAGCAAGTGTCATTTGCAGAGACTATGACTATTATTTATTATGAGACTAAGAGAGGAGTAAAGGATGAAGGAAAATGAGATGTTTTGGATAGCTTGACTATAGAGGAAAGGTCGTTATTGTTTGAGAGATTTGATAGTGGCAATGGGAAGGTTTTTCATGATGCAAAAGATTTATTTCTTGTGGACAAATTAAATCCCACCATTGAGGGGAAGAGAAGGATACCCTCTGTAATTTTTAGAGTGGATGGTGAACAAGGGGAAGCTCCAAAAAAGGTTGCAACAAAGGCAAAGAGGGAAATTAAGGCTAACAAATCTATCAGTACAATAAAAATAGAGGTAAATAAGAGCCTTCTTTGATAACCATGGAATAGACTAAGGATGGTGCCAAGTTAGCCATGGATCCTGCTATCAAGTCCACAAAAGGTAAGATAAAAATTAGGAAATATGAGTGTTGAGTGGTCATTTTGCACAATGCTAAAGTTACAAATTCTCTCAAATTTCTCTCTTGAAAAGCTGATCGATGACCAACTCCAAGGTTTTGGATGGTTGTTTTTCAACCTATTGGGTAACTCAATTGAAGATAAATGTGAATGTTCAGAAGGAGACATTTGCTAGTATCCACCAATGATGCACAACTTCATTGAAACATAACCATAAAACCAATATATTTTTATATTTTTCTATTTTATGATGAATTCAATTTTGAATCAATGCAACTATATGAATTCCTATTTTATCCAAATATTTGAAAAAGAAAATAATAAAGATAGAGTAACAAGAGATTGAATTACATTATTGAAAGGCCTAACAGACATAAGCCAAAGTAACAACACGTTTGCAAATTCAATTATCAAAAGGATCTGGTAGTCCAAACCAATGAAATTTGGAGCAATGCTTCCTCAAATCCACTGATGCAATTAGTAATAGGAACTCTAATTAAAACCAAAATATGTTTCATGATTCATCAAATCATGTGGCCATAGAAAGTGTGCTCACACAAGACAAAATATTATGTAAAAGCAATAGTGATCCTTTCTCCAATTCATCACAACAATGGAATTTGTTGACACAAGGCAAACACCATAATTAAAATATCGCACAATTATAACAATGCAACAAGACCATTAGCTCTATTATCATTCATGAACATGAATTCACAAAAAAGAACACCCTAACAAGATTTACTACACTCAAAATGAGAGCACCAATAGCAATTATTAGTGCATCAAAATATCAGTCTGGAGGACATATTACATCCATATATTTAAAAGAAATCCTCTCTTCCTTTTGTGTTAGGAGTAAGAGTTCTTCTAATACAAACTTTAGGTTAAAAACTAATAAAATAAAGCTAATTACATACAAATTGACTCACTAAATGGTGCTAAGTAGGTCTCCACCCTTTTTTATATCAAGTAATGGGTGCATGAGCCTTTACATGACTTAAAACTATAAAAGAAGAAGAATATAAGAAGAGAGAAGCCAAGAGATGATCTGGGAGTCACTAGGACTTCTAAAAATGCAAGCTTGGCCTTCTCTAGATTTTTTTGGGAGTTGCATTATCATCAATATGTGCTTCTGGTGCATAGAAAGCTCAAAAATAGCAACAAGAAATTAACTATCGATGCACTACTTCATCTTCAAAATTGTTGATGCACCTCTTGACTTGGTGCATCTTGTGAAAAGTGCACCTTCTAAAAAAGTGCACCTTTTGAAAAGTGCACCTCTAGGTGACAAGAGAAAAATTGACAGAATTTTTCTAACTCCACAATTTTCCAAAGTGAGAAATTTCTAACTCCACAATTTTCCAAGAGAGAATTTTTTTAACTCCACAATTTTCCAAGAGTGAGATTTTTTCTAACTCCACAATTTTTCAAAGTAAGAATTTTTTGAACTCCAAAATTTTCCAAGAGTGAGAATTTTTCTAATTCCACAATTTTCCAAGAGTGAAAATTTTTCTAACTCCACAATTTTTCAAAGTGAGAATTTTTCTAACTCCACATTTTTTAGTTTTCATCATATGGGTCTTGTTGACCTTCAACCAAAATGATGTGTGGATGTTACCCTTTAACTTTTGGATGGAAAAGGTGATTTCTTGAGGAACTAAGAAGTCTAAAGCTTCATACTTTTTTGTCACTTCCCTATGGAAATCATGAAGTGTGACTTCTTGGGCATTTCTTGGAACTTGAAAGTCATGGGTTTGAATGTGATCTTACTTTCTATAGAAGATGAGGAAGTCATAGTAATCTTAGGGACCTTAGGGGCCTCTAGATTTTTTAGATATGACCACTCATGCACTTTTAGAGGATCAACTTAAATATTTAATGAGAGGCATTTAAAAGAATTGGTTAAGAATAATTATGAGTTCATCAGTTATCTCATATCCCTTTGGGTTGAGAAAACCATAGAGAAAGAGGTCTTTGTTGAGGTTGGAGATGTTGTAGCGTTGATATCAGTATTGCCCAAGAAGGTAGACCGAAAGGAGGAGTCTAGGAGGAGTAACCTCTAATTTATTGGGATACTATATGGTATGTCTATTTTATTTTTAAATTTTATCAAGTTTGATATAACTTGGAGAAGTGTTATTCAAAGTGTGTGGGAAAAGAGTTTGATATTATTGAGATTTTCTCAAAATCTGCTTGTTCTCTATGATTGACGAGTCTAACACTTGGGATATCTCTATGAGTTTTCTTTCTCATTTTTTGGTGATTGGTCTTTAGGTGGGATATTTTTGGGTGTACAAATTCATATCACTCTTGTAAATGTTATTGTGGGTTAGAGAATATTGTCACTATTCTAGCAGGAGTCAGTAAAGACGGAAAACTCTTGGTCTTCCATATATTCCATAAATTGAAGGCTATGTATATATTGATAGATATTTTCATTCTTATTGTCTAGTTGTATTGTATTATGAGAGATCAATAAAAAATAAGAATCTTTGGTTAAGAGTGGGCATAGCCTATTTACAAGTAAACCATGCACTATAAAATTTATTATATTCTATGTTTCTATGTTTCTGTTTTTTAATTTCTAATTTTGTTTTACTTTTTTTCTTGATGTATTGAAATATAGGAGTATCCCTAAAGGAGATGTCCTAGCCCCCAGCAAATAACCACACAATAGAATATAAACAATAACATAGAGATTTAGATCCAAATAGTGCCAACTCTTGTAATAGAATCATAAGATTTACATCCAATATGCCCAACTGTAACACCTTCCAGGTTGCATCCATTTACAAAGAATAAAATCAAACTCAAATCCTAGCTAGCCTAGATCTGTAACATAACAACAATCTGGTAGAAACCTCCAGTGAGATCTAAAATTGTACTCGTAATCCACCAAGAAACCTTGTTTCTAAACCACAACCACTAGCTCTTCTCAACTTCTCTATCTTAGATACTCCTCCACTAATGATGTGGAATCCACTATTGATGATCCAAAATAATTACTTTTACATCAACCCAAACTCCTTATATAGCCAACTAAGCCACAAGTCAACTAGTCAAGCAATTAATTACATTATAGGTCCAACCTTGGAAGAGTAAACCAAAACTATAGCAAATATGAACAAAAATAAATGCTAAGTTAGATTTAGGTCTACACATGACCCAAGAACATCTCTGTAAGAGGTAAAGATGTGATTTCATCATATAGCACCATGAAAGACATAAAACTCCATGTTTTACATGAAACTAGTTGAAAATTGATACCCGAGGAAAAAGGTGATAACTCCCAACTACAGATGAATTAAGACTTGTGCTCTTAGATGAAGGTAATATTTTGGGTACTATTTAAGACCCTTAGACTAAAAATTCTAATTCATTAAGGATCAATGGCTACATGATGCATAGATAGCATGCCAAAAATAGAAAATACAACTCTAGTAGAAAAGTAAAACATCTCTAACTTCAACATGATAACTCCAACCTTCATGCGCATTTAAGGAAAAGTTCTTGAATATGCCTCAAAAAAATCCCCAACCTTGCAAACCATAACTCCAAAAAATTAAGCATCAACCCCCTACATAGAGGATTGCTAATTTCCCTAGGATGTTCCTACATCTAACACCCCAGGTGAGAAGAAAAGATGTTCTTCTTAGCTAGAAGAACATCTTTCAAGGTTCAACACATAAATCTAAAAATGGTTCTTCACATATATGTCCTCCACCATATCAACTTGTATACTCTTTCCTTTATTATTCTTCTATAATTGTCATCTTTACATCTATCTTCAGTACACAATGGGTTTTCTTTCCACGCTGATCTCTAACTCTTTCAAAATCCTTCAACTCAACTCGAAAACCAATACTTAGGTTCCTCCTACTCAGTTCTTTTTGCAAAGAAATTAGTGAATACTTCCTATCACCTTTCTCAATAGTAATCACATTCTTGACACAATCATGCATAGCCCTGCAATCATACTGCCAAGGTGTACCCAGTAATATGTGACAACTACTCATGTCCACAATATCACACAACACTTGACCTATATACTACCCAATCTAGAAATCAATAAGACATTTCTCCCTATCTTCCAAATCATGTTCATCTTGTAACCAGCTAATCCTATATGGACAAGGATGTCTTACCCTCTTCAAACCAAGTTTCTGAACTATTGGTTCCTGATTTAACATCTTTTTAGTAACCCAATGATAGGAACAAATACATCTAGGGGTAGCTAATTCCCATATTCAACATACCTATTCAAACACTGGGGCCAACTATAAGGCTATACTCCTTCTTCTTCTTCAGGCTCTACAAGACCTAGGTTGGAGAACCTATAGATTCCATTATGTGACTAGTTGTTATAACCATAAATCTAAATCTATACGTAGTAGATGAAAACCTCTAAATATTCTATGTTTATGAAAATAAAAAAGACATGAAACAACCAATAACATGACCTATGAACTTGATAAGATAGGGGAGCGAAAATCTTTTTAGCTCCTACAACAATAAAGTTAAAAGATAATTGATATAAGATTTGAATCGGCACAACCTGCATATGCAATAACAAGAAACATGGTTGATCCTTTCAAATGATTAGTGCTTTATCTATTGGGCATTCCACAAATTACAAATATACATCCTTGCATATCAGTGATATATCTCATATATCAAGACTCCAGATCTATCCTATCACTTTGTGAATCAGAGAACATTGCTCAATATGATCTCCATACTCATAATATCCTTCTCATGAAATTGGCAACCTTGTTAAGATAAGCAAGCATTTACTTGGTTCCTTGAATCAAAAGAAAACAATATCTAAATATACAACTTTAAGGGGTTGCAACTGGGTTTATGCTCTTTGTTCATAAACTAGAAAACATTGCAGACAACAAAGATAGAGACAAAATCAAATTGAAACTATAACACTTTGATGCTTTTTATTTATTTATTTGAAACAAATACATTAAGGATGCATGAAAATAACTCATAAAATAACTAAATAGAATAGAAGTATTGCTAAAACTCCATTAATGATGTTCATATATAGAGAAATATACTAAGGATAAATGGTGGGATCATAGCTAGAGCTCTGCTCAATAGTCTGGAAAACAACCAACCATAAACCATAGAGAATAAGAAGAAAAGATAATGAATAGAATAGAAGAAATTTTGGATCTACTATGATGTTGTCATTTTTTTCCACTTGAAGAACTTTCACTTGCTGTTGTAGAAATTCTCTCTTCTCTCTTCCCTCAACTAGAAATTAGATCTCATCACTGTCATTTGAAAAATGCTTGGAACTGCCCAAATGTTGAAGAAAGAACCAACTATAAAAGACACTAAACCTGATGACAAAACACATGCCAAATAGCTTTAGATGGATAACAATACACCTAGGAACATTTTTCCCAAATTTGGAGCCAACTAACTCCTCTATTTTTGTTTTAATTAAATCTAAAGCTCCATCATGAAAAGCATTTGTTCTGTTGAGAATGCCCCTATTTTCACAAATCTGCCCATAACTTTTGTCTGGTTAAACCTACACACATTTTAATTGTAAAATCAGAAATTTTTTCTTCTCCCCTTTCCATTGGTATATGATACTTCATATTTTTGGCAAAAAATAAGGCCCCAAATGTGCATTTGAAAATCATAAGTAGAACTAATGGACAAGGCTTGTAGTTTACAAATATTTACCCTTTTATAAAGTTTGGACTTTATAAAATGAACCCAGCTTTATTTAAAAATCATGCACATTCAAAATGAAGGAAAGTAATAATAAAATATTATTTTATAATTCTAGAAATTTTCCTCTCATTTGAAGTCGGGTCGATCTTGGGTTTGACTAGCCTACCATGTTGCATCTTTTGATTTTCTCACCTAATCCCTATCACTTGCTCTGTTAGCATCAAACTAACCCCTAATACATGTGGCACCACCTTTCTTTATCTCATTTCTGACATCCAATCTTGCAAGTCCATGAGATTTCACCATGTGTCATTGGTTGATGTCACTATCTCTACCTCTGAATGTCATTTGTCTTTTTTCCATAGCATTTGAGAAAGTAAGACTACTTTAGCTAAAATTGGCCCAAAATTCATTTGGAGTTGTTGATCTTCTAAAGATTGAATGGTGGTTGGCTTGATGTCATGTCTCATAGTTTTCTTAAACAACCCTAATCTTAGGCTTAATTGCTAGGCATAACTTCATGACTTCATCTTTGACTATGTGGTTAAATCCTCTTAATGAAGGAAAATGGTAGCACAAATAGTGGGGACCCCCACCACATGGCCCAATTCCAGACTTTGGAGCCTCATAGGGACACTGCGATATGAAGGAATACTGGAATGGCAATGCATAGTAGCATCTTGCTCTTTTAGGAAGATGGGAAGATAGCTCATGAAAACACAAGAGTTGTTGATCTTGCCTTGTTTACTTTGTGTTTTGGTCATGCCTTCCTCCATATTTTTGCATCCTATGTGTTTTCCACTTGAAACTTTGACTTCATTCTTAACCATGGCAAAGCCACAAGATCCGATCACTTAACCACATCATGTCATCATTGTTTGAGTTTACCATTTGTAATAAACTATAGAGATCTTGTGAATAGTGCCCAACCAACTAAGTTGCATTATCACACCATTAGGAAATGTTAAAACTTGATAAGGTAGTGATGCAGAGATAACCTTTTTTGTGTGTAGTCACCACTTAAAGTTTCAAATTTCTTTTAGACAGTGAACTTTTAAAACATTAATTTAAAAATCAAAGGGGTAAACATGAAAACATGCATGAGGATATGAAACTAGGGTTTTTCTAGGAAAATCTCTACACATAAAAATGCAAAGCCTAATTGCACAATTTAAAATTGGATTTTCATAATAAGTTCTTAGCACATTTTATCATGGTGAAAATATAGGCCAACAGTGGCTCTATTTGGGGATGCATGTCCCTTGTGGGCAATGGAAGGATTTAGATCTCTGGAAGAAGCAGACCACTCAAAAAAATTTCTCTTAAACAACTTTACTGAAAGCAAGAAAAACTACTTCTAAGTTGTACAAATGATGGCCTCGGGCCATCGAACTTCAATAAAACTTCTTACCTCTTTCATTTACATGATTCTCATTGCCATTTTTGTGAGGTAAGTTGAGAATATCACTTCCATCAGTTTCACTAATTAGATTAGTATTCTCAATCAGCTCATTTGGTAAAACCAATTTGCATCTTCATGTTCATAGTGGATATACAAACTAGGAACTATTTCAATAAAATACCCACTATAAACATATGGATCAGCATGCTCAAATATATCAGAATCAAACAAAAAATCCTCTTCAATACATGATTCATGCATGCTATCAACCTTGAATATGAAAGTTTCATATTCAACTTGGGGAAAAAGATCACACATACCTTGGAATTGTGTCTCTTCATGTGTAACCAGTTGGCACTCAAATCAACAATTATACTTATACTCACAAATGTCATCTATGTCAATGTCTGAAACTAATCCAATGTTCTCCAGTGATTCTTTGTAATCAACAAATGAATTAACAATCATATCAGAGCATTCACTATAAAACTCATTGCAAGGCGTAGGTTTATCTTCAACAATAGATTCATCTAACACCTCATTATCAACATCATAGGATGCAGCATCACTATCACAATCGTTGTCACATCTAGAAGAAAAACAATTTGATCTCCTACAGTAATATGACAATGTATCATCATCAAAATTAGTATTGGCCGAATCATAGGATTTTTTGTGCTCTTCAAAAAGCGGATTGATAATTCCATGTAAAGCTCCCTTGTAAGAATTGTAACAAGTGATGTGTTGAGAAACATCAAACTCTTCCTCATACAATGTTTTAGTGAAAATCTTGAAACCATTTCCAAAAGCATTATCATGAATACTTTTGACATGTGAAGAAGAAAGATCAGAATCATCATGTATGAAGACACAACATCCACTTCTCCAATTAAGCATGTGGGATATAGGTCAATATTACTTGTATTGTCTTCTTTAAAATGACTCAAATGGCTTGACCACCAATCATCACTTAATTTATCAACCTATCTTGATATATCAACCTTAGAATCACTCGCATACTAATTATTACAACTACATGTAGCTTCATGGTATTCTTCTACACAACTAGGTAATTCATACTTGTAAATTATCTCATTATCCTTATATTGTGTAGACAACTCCTCTTCAGAGTTTTCAACAAAAAAGTTGATTCATACAATTCAGAGATGGAATTTCATTTTTAGTTTTAGAGGAAGAGCTCATACCTTTACTTGCATAAGAGTATTCACTTTCACCATTTCTTTCTTCTTCCCAATTTACATCAGACTCACATGAAGATGAGTATGCATTGTCATTTTCTTCACCTCCAGTTGAGTAACCACTTTCATCATCCAATGCATATGATGCTCCTTCATGACATACTAGATCAGCAGCCTTGTTTTCATCACTTAAGTCATAATTTTTAGCATCTTTATCCTTATCAAACTAAGATGAACATTCTACAACTTCATTAATAATGATATTCTTGAGATTATAAGAATTATCTCTAGGAGAAGTAACTCCCGAAAGAATTTCACAACTTTGGAATTAAATTTATCATCTAGTATTGTAGCACCAACACATGTATTCCCCTCAACAATATTAGGAATATTTCTATGTTGTAACAAGGAAACTTTATCAACACAAGATTTGAAATTTGAATTCTAAACATGGTTAGTTACAGCAGCAAGGATAGCTACATGCTGATTTGAATTTGAAACCTCAACATGAGATTGTTTTCTATTCTTGATTTCATCTTTCTTAAAAACCTTTCTAAAGAAATGACTCTTGGTTAGTCCATACTATTGGAATTCTTTAGAATAATTGAGAGGGGGGTGAATTAGTTATCTTTTAGGTCCAAATGTAGAAATAAAACTTTTCAATACTTAGTAGACCCATATCCATAAAACCTTATCATGCATGCGTCCATTAGATCATACAATACATAAACTTTGTAGATTACTATCCTCGGTCAAAACAACTTTGCAAAAATGTAAACATGAAACAACATAAGAACATTCACACAATTTGACACAAGGATTTTACATGGAAACCCAATTCGGAAAAAACCCAGTAGTAACGTGTTAGGATTAACCTCAGACAGAAATAATAATTACATCAAATATAAATAATATCAAACAATAATAAATCATAGAAAGAGAACACAAGACACCAAAATTTAACATGGTTCACCCAAACCATGGGCTACATCTGCTAGACAACAAGTCCAATATTATTTTGATCCAATCATTACAACCTGATTACAATCTCTAATCCCTTACAACTCAATATCGCTGCAAGAAGCAATTTTCACATCACATATAATGAAAGATACCTAACCCTAAGAACTTTTATACAAATATTTTCACTACTTTAGGGTTGTAATTAATTATTACATGTCAATCCAAAATCTTGAAAAAATAAGCCCCAAAAGAATTATGAAGTATGTATAGTATTTCCTTGATCAGTGACCACAAACTAACAACATGCTACTAATTCTCACTCTTCTACAGTGATGCCATGTGAAATGCCAAACCTATTAAAATTTACAATACACACTATTAAATGTCACCTAGTTAAAGGATTTTAATCACCCTATTAAGAGTGAGCATTGTTAGAGGACTTTAGACCATTCCATTAGAATGTCACCCGATTAAAGGAATCACGTCAAACTTAATCCAAAGGATTTACCCTAGACTGATACAATGATTAGAAAGTAATATTAAGGCTTGATCTGATAACAACTTACAACACACTTGTAGATTATAGATCTATGTTTTAGTCCTCCATTCTACTTGGAAATCACACACTTCAACTATGATAGCTTGTTCACCCTTCAAGCACTCATACTCTTAGGGCCCATTTGGTTGTTGGAATATAAATTAAGCATTGGCATTCAGAATGCTGGCTTTGGGATTTTGGAACTTGGAATCAAGATTATGATCTGGGAATCCAATTTGGGACTGTTTGGTTGACCAAGAATTCATTGTGAGAATACAGATTTTCTCCCTTTGGTTGCACATTGTGGAATTGGAATACTAGCCAAAATAACATGCAAAATATTATCATCCAGCTGTAGCATTATCATCATGCAAAAAAATTCAATACTTATTTGATTTTTTGAAGTCCAAACATTTTTAACAAGTATAAAAAGATTAGGTCATGTTGAAAGTAAACATTATCATAACGGATGAGGACGAGATTGTACTAATGGATACTAAAACTTTTATGACTCTTGCTCTAAAAAAAAAAACCACTGATTATAATTCACATAATTACTGATATGAAATATGTATATTGTTCAAGTCTTGTTGAATGAATCTAAATCACAAGAATTGATAAAATAAGAGTCAGAAACATCCCATTAAAAAATATATATTTGTAGAGATCCAATAAAAATTTTGATCATCACAACATTCAAACTCACAAGTGCAAATTCTAAATGTTTATATTAAAATTTTACAAAATCTTACCTGGAAACACTTTTATGCCAAAAAAAAATCAATAGAGTAGGATTTTTTTGTCCTGTATACAATTCATTTAACTAAGAAACAGTGTATGTGTAAAAGTTATTTCACCAAACTTTTTTGCAGTAACTACTGAGGTGGATCAAGCGAAAAAAGCCTAATAAATTACTCAAAAGTGGCAAATATATGAGCAAGTAATAGCGAAAAGTTTCCCCCCCATTTAAAAAAATTAAATTTCAAAAATTAGTGCAAAAAAAAGTGCCCCCAAATGGGCATCCGAAAGTCAAACCCAATTAAATTTTACTTTAGTTGAAATCTTTATTTTCAAAAAATGGGAATTTAAATGGGAATTAAAACAAAAATTCCAAATAACAAGTATTTTGAAGGAATTTGGAATCCTTGTTTTGGGGGTCAAATGGGGATACCGAATTCCACTTTTTCCCAATTCCAATTCCGATTGTGCGGACCCAAACAATGGATTAGAATTTTTTTAAAATTTCGAATGCCAATTCTATTCTAATTCCAGCTACCAAATGGGCCCTTAAGTCTTCTTGCTTTACATGCCAATTGTAGTCACTTATGTTTGGCCATTGAATGAAGTAATACCCTAGACTCCTTTTCTTTCTTAGGTTCTTTCACATGACAACCTTTTCTTCCAACTAGTTATCTCTATAAATAAATATTTTAGATCATTTTTTTCTTAACCACAATCATCCATTTTAGGATTAGGAAGGATACAATGAATCTACCTGTAGACACCTAAAAACCTTTAGAAAATAAAGTATTTTTATTTTCTGAAAAAATCTCTGATGACATCATCATTTATTAATTAATTATTTAATTAATTAATTAATTAATTTTTATGCCATTAAATCCCTTTATCTTAATTAAAAATATTTAATTAAGGAATCCCTCCCAAAAATGTTTAAATCTTATTTAAACATTATTTCCTTATTTATTAATTATTTAATTAATAAATTGACCAAAAATCCTAAAATAAATAAAAAATTTATTTTTTGCCCAAAACTTGGCCAATTTCCTTATGACCAATAACCTCTTCCAAAATCTTCTAATCCTCCTTTAATTTTGATTAAAGGCTAATCCCATCATTTCCTACCCCTAATCCCAACTCAAAATATTTAATTAAGATTAAATATTAATCCTCATGTTTATTAAAAAAGTTTTAATAAATATCTCCTCAACCCAAACCCTTGAAATAAATAAAACTTTATTTATTTTCTAAAAATCTAATTTATCCTCATCCTAGGAAATTCTAGACTATTCTAGAAAGTCTTTATCCTCATCCAAAATCTAGACTCTTCTAGAAGATGTCTTTAAACCTAATCCTAATCCCCTCCTAACCTTGTCACATTCCCTAAACATGGGTTAAAACTTACTAACCCAAGCCAAAGTTAACAAATATCTCTTCCTTCACCCACCCTCATTAAGTGCCATCCACTTGCCTATCCCTAAGCTAATCCTAAACCATCCTAATCCATCCTCTAATCATTTGCACAAACCTAAACAAGCTTAAAACCTTCCTAATCAAGTCCAAGTCAAAATTTCTCTCATCATCCTCAAAATATCTCAACCATAAAACTTTATGAAGTCCACTAGGTCATAAATGACTCTTACAAACCTTTTTATTGCTCTTACAAGTCATTATGAGGGTCTTTATGAAGATTTTATCCCTTGAGCCTCCTTTGTTGACTCATCCTTCCCCTTTCCTCCATCCTCTCACCATGTGACATGCGTCACTCCTTGATTGGTTGTAAGGAAGCACAATCCATGTGCTCTCCTCTCATGCAATCTGAGCCCTCCATGAGCTTTTTCCCATCCTTGCATCTTAGCCCTCAATCCCTCAAGCCTCTTGCCTATAAATTGGATCCTTCCCTTTTACAAAATAACACAATCCATGAAGTAAAGTTATAATGCTATTTTGAGAGCCAAATCCATACTAAAGCCATCTATCCACACCAAAAATCCACAATCATCCATTGAAGCCTTTGGAAGCATATTGAGCATACATCCTATCCATTTAGATAAAGCTACTCAACAAGAGAGCTTCTTATTGAGAGAGTCCATTAATGGCTCATATTCTCAATTGAGAGCTCATCTTAGTCTATCTTGAAGTTTATGAATTTTGTTTAGTTTGTAGAAGCTTTATTTAAATTTGGTTTCTATTGGCATACTAACATTGCTCATATACACTACCTACTTTTCCATTTGATTCCTTTGGAAACTTATTTAATAATCTTCCTTGAATTTGCCTCAAAATAGAGTACCTTGAATTCTCTGTCATGAGCTCATCATAGTTATCTTCTACACACTTTACACAATTCAAGAAAATAAAATAGTTGGCTCAGATTCCTCAAATCTTCCATTTAACAGTATTTGTTGTGACTTAGAAATTGTATTGTCATTTCACTCAGTCAATACTAGATCACTTAGCAAACACTAAAATTTATTGATGCTCAGCACAAACTAAATTTTACTCAACATATACAAATAATCACTCAGCTTGCACTATTTTTCATCTTTTCTTGGCACCTCTTGATTTTCACTCGACTTCCACTAATTTCTACTCGTCTTGCACTGACTTCTCGACAAGGCTTGGCAAAGAATTTTCTTACTTGATCTTCTTCCGAGCTTAATTTGAGTAATCTTTCATTTTAGACTTTAAGTAGATAAAAAATACACTATAGTATGAATTTCTTACTTGGTCTCAATGCTTCTTGTTCATACCAAATAACTCAACCTTTCTCTAGGTGCTATTGTTATCTCCTCTTTTCAAATCCTCTTCATCAGTTAACTAAATGATAGCTTTCAGACCAAAAAGAAATTATCTCACCAGTAGGTTGTAGGTTTGACATTACTAGCAAAATAATGATTGTTCTTGTTGGTTATCAAAATTGTTGGTTAGAGACCTACGAGCCTTGCCTGCTCAATGTTGGGTATCTAATTGATTTTTGCCAACTTAATAGGATTAATCTAATTGATTCAAATCCTCTGTGCTTTTGGCTCCACCACACCAAGGCCTATTCACCCAAATCCTAGATAGCAAACACTCAGGTCTAAGATGAATTATAGTGAATTATAACATAAAAACAAACTCCTCAATTGGCAAGTGTTCAAGGAAACTTTCTAGATTGCAATTAATAACTATTATTCTTCAAACTTTGATTACTTTATTAAGATTATATGCTGCTGAAAGGAAAATTTTAAAAAATGAATTATTAAATGAAATCATATCCTTAAAGAAAGAAGCTAAAGAAATGCCAGCATTTGATTTAAAATTTATGATCAATGCCAAATTCTAAGTGGGTAATAGAGTCAAACATATATTTCTTACATACAACTTTATGATATTGGTGAGATTATATTTACTGATAATTCAATTATTACGATGCCACAAATTGTTACACTTTCATGTATTCAGATTAGTCGATCATGATTTAACCCTTATGTGGACACAATAGATACAAATAATGGAAAAGATTATATCTTGCACTATTTTTATTTATCAAATATGAGTAGCAATGAATAATTTAATGTACTTATTGAAAAAATAAATTATAAACAAATGATCAACAAAATCACAAAGGACGAGTTATATATATTTCAACTCTAAAACAAAATAAAGGCCTTACAAAATTATTTTCAGAAAATTAGTACTGAAGATACTCTGATTTTTAGTGCTCTTTTCAATACCGCTTTGATCCATACAATATCTAGAATTAACACTCAAAATTTTGAATCTTCTTTTCTTAGTTTAGATCTCAGACTCTTCCCTTAGAGGGAGAAAACTTCAATGGTATCAATGCTAAAAAAGAGTGCCAAATTTTTTATGAGAATAGTCAAATGTGTCCTATGTTTGATTTACATCACATATATATAAATGACCAAGAGGTATTGGTTAAATTTCCAAACATTGCACCTCTTGGTAATTCATAACCTCTATTCCTATACATAAAGTATTAATTAATATAATAGAACCCAATGGTGTAAAGTAATACATTACAATCAAACAAAACAAATGTGGGCTCATGTGATTCTTGTCGAACACCATGAAACAATGTATGACCGTTTCCTATCATTTATCTACCCAATTGTGTGTTGCTCCTCCCATCTCTAATGGTTTCTCCATCTACCTAGTGTCAAACATTCCAAAACTCCTGCATCTAAATTCATACCTACCACAACATACACAAAACATTATAAGAAAATATACATGTAAAAAAATTATGGAAAAATACTTACCAAGAGACCCTATGGATGTTGTTGATTAGATTTCTCTATTTCGAAAGCATCTCGATGGTTGCCTCAAACTTGTAAAATCTTTGACCAATGATACTATGAACCATTTTTTTGGATAATGCATAGTCATCACATGTTAGCAACTGCAGGGCATCCTCTTGCCTATGCAAATAATCATAAAGACCCCTCTAGACATATATTCTTTGATTATACATATATGAGGGGGTTTTGTGCAAGCCCCAATGAATTGACAACATTCTTGTGTCTAACATTCTGTTACATCATTATTTCCCAAATACATTCATGCTCAAGAGCTTCATTAAGACATTATGGCCTAAAGACCTTAATTGCAACATTATGATTTAAAAATGTCCCACATTAGAGATCTCCACATGAACCAGATGCCACTTTTATTTCCATCTTCAATAGTCTTCTATCAACTTCACAGTCATCAAATGGTGTGCTTGATGAGGAGATTTCCCTATGTTCTAGTTTCTTTTGCACAATCCCACAACTCTGTTCATTTTCTTCAGATAGCATGATGATTAACACTTCAACCCTATTTGAATATTCTTTGTTACAACTTCCAAATGCCACAAGGAAGTTGGCCTCCTTTCTCTCCATTACTACTAAACTAAAACCTTGATTGTTAGTAATGGAGTCCTTTGTTGGTGTTAACCCATTGGATCATGCATTGTTAAAACATCAAGAACCAATGTTTTAGAGTACCATTCTTTTTGTCACAATCCTCATTCTTGGAAATGAAACCACTATAGCTAAATGGAAAACAATGTAGGAGATATCTTGTTTCCAAGTAGTTCCCATGTTGCTGAAATGACCATAATGTACAAAAAAGGCCCTGCAAGTTCTATCAAAATTTGGAAACCTTTTCTTGCAACAACAAATTATGACTAGTCCACAATGAAGATATGTACAATTGGAAGCATAAAAATTAGAGTTCCATCAGTGGCTCTTTTGGGGGACTACTGCTCTTGGTGGGCATAGCAAGATCTCAGTTATCTTTGGAGGAGCAAGCCTACCAAAAGATTAGGAGCAATCAATTCATGGAATAATACATATACAAATATAAAAATAAAAATAAAAATACAATAAAACAAAGAAAAAGAAATAGCACTCCCCTTTTCTTGTTCATTGAAAGAATGGCTTAAGGTATTGTCCATGGACTAGAAAATCTTGAATATGACCATTTGTATCCTACAAAAAATAAGATTGTTCCCCAGCTTTCTCATGGATTATAAATGGTTCGAGCCATAAAGCCTCAAACTTACCATGCTTTCATTTATCCTAATCCTTAGCATTCCATTTCAAGACCCAATCACTTGCCTTACAAGATTAGTTTGAAGTTTTTTTTCATGAAAGAATTTAACTTATTGCTGCTTATTTATATTATATTCCTATGCCAACCTTCTTACCTCATCTGGCTCAATCAATGCATTTAACCTATTCTCCATGAAATTGATATCTTCTAATTGTTCCTCAATAATAGATTTGTAAATACACAGTAAATTATTGAAGGGAAGCTTGTCCTCTTTTCCATAAACTAAGTTAAAAGGAGAGAAACCTATAGAGTTTTTTACTATGATCTTGTCTGCCCATAGTGCTAGATTTAGCTTCAAATCCCAAGCATGCTTATTGTTGTCTAACATTCTTCTGATAATCTTCAAGATGTTTTTGTTGCTAGACTCTGCTTGTCCATTGCCTTAGGGATGATACAGAGATGAGTATGATACTGCAATGCCATATTTCTTGTAAAACTTAGTAAATTCATTAGATCTAGAACACATACCATTGTCTACTATGATCTTTTGAGGAACTCTGAATCAAGTCAAGATGTTTTTAGTAAGAAACTTAATTACCACCTTGTTTATTTCCAAGTGGGTATAGCCTCTACCCATTTGGTAAAGTAATCAATAGCCACTAAAATCCAGCTATGTCCACCACTTGACTTATCACTAATCTCTCCTATAAAATCAATTCCCCACATTTGGAAGGGCTCCTCTTCTTGCAATGTCCTCAAGGGGAGGGCACCATCATACTTCAACTTACCAGGGAATTTTTGACAAGATTCACACTTTTGAACATATGCATGACAATCTTTAAAAATTTGAGGCCAGTAGTACCCTACTCACAATATATTATGTGTGGTGGTCCTAGCTGAAAAATGACCGCCGCAAACTCCTTCATGCATCTCTTCTAGAATAACTACTGACTAGGCAACATCTAAACAAAACAATAAAATTCCATCCTAATTTTTCCAATATAAATCTCCCTGAATTAAAACATATTTTACAACCTGTAATTTAATAGTTCTTTTTTAATTTTCATTCAAATCATCTCTACATTTAGCATGCTGCAAAAAAATAAACTATATTCATGTACCAAGGGCATCTTGCAATACTAACTTTAGTATGATCATTGTCAATTTGGTTTACTTGAATGGCCTCCAAATTTGATTCACCCATAAGCTTAACCAATCCCTATCCTCTAACTAATTTTGTGATTTGAATGTCTATATTAAATTCTTGGATTTGATTTATCCAATGACATCATCTCCCAGTAGTTTCAGACTATCTAAATATATCCTTAATGGCAGCATTTGGAACATAAGCAATGACTTCAGCTCCAACTAAATAAGATCGAAAGGATTTAACTACTTTAACAAGAGCATAGGCCTACTTCTCATTTATGTCATAATTCAATTCAGCCACTCTTAAACTCTTGCTAAAGAATGCAATTGGGTTCTCATGTCCCTCATCATTTTTTTTGTAACATAATAGTTAATATAGTGTGGTAAGAAGTAAACAAAAATAATTGGAACAGCTTCTTAAAATCAAGAGATTTTAGAACTAGAGCCTCCTTTATAGCTTTCTTTATCTTAGAAAATGCTCCTACAACCTCATTATCACAAGAAATCTTCACTCCCTTTTTAAGCATCTTAGCAATAGGTTTAATGATCTCAGCAAAATTAGAAACAAATCTTCTCACAAAGTTGATTTTTGCAAAGAACGACTGGCTTCCCTTGATTGTTTTAGGTATTTGAATATTGTTGATGGTTGCTACCCTTTTTGGATCAATCCTTACCCCTTCCTTAGAGAAAATATGACCTAATAGTTTTCCTTTAGTGACCCCAAATTGACACTTTTTAGGGTTTAAAGAAATTCCAAATTCAAGGGCTCTTATGAAAATCTTCTCTAAATGCTTACAATGGTTATCTACTTTCTTAGAATAAGTGGTAAGGTCATCTTGGTAAACCACCATAATTAAATCAATTAATCCATCAAAAGCAACATCCATTGCTCTTTGAAAGGTGGCTCCCACATTCGTTAGCCCAAAAGGCATCCTAGCGTTGACATAAGTACCCCAAGGTGTCATGAAAGCAGTCTTATATTGTTCGAACTCTTTAACTTTAACTTGATTGTAACCCAAGAATCCGTCCATCATAGATAATAATTCATTACCAGTTACCTTTTGCAATAAAATTTCCATATTAGGTAATGCATAATTATCCTTAAGAGAAGATATATTCAAATTTCTGAAATCTATACATAATCGTATGTCACCATTCTTCTTTCTTACTGGGACTAAATTTGAAACCCATGTAGAGTGCCTAATTGGTTTAATAATTCTAGCATCTCTTAACTTAATGAGTTCATCTTTCATTATTGGAGCTAAGGTTGGATTTATTGGGCATTGTCTCTGTCTAAATGGTTTCACATAAGGTTTTAGAGGTATTTCACATTGAAATAAGTCTTCCCTATATACTTTAAGCTCATCATAACTCTAGGCAAAGACATGTCTATATTTTCTTAAGAGAGCAATTAAGTCAGCCCTTATTTTGGACGATAATTTCTTTCCTATATAAACCTTTTTGGGAGAATTTTCACTTCCTAAATTTATTTCCTCAATATCACTTTGGATTTTAGTGGATTTTCTATTTTTCGTACTTTCCCTTTCATCAAAGATCTACTCTAAGGTTACTAATCCCTTAGGTATTTTATTTGTTTTCAATTACACTATTTCCTTTCTGAATAATGTTTCCTTACCATCTTTTTCTTCTACACACCCATTCCAATCAATGAACTAATTTTCATAATCTTCCTGGCAAGTTAAAAATCTACTAATATCTTTATCATCTTTAAAAACTTGCCAATTTTGCACATTGTTTGGTATCGAAGGTCTATTTTTCATTTCAACCTGAATAACCTCATCAAATGGGATATCTATTTTCCTAATAGCAAGGTTAGCCATTATATTAGCTAGGTAGTTAACTAACCTATCAATCCATTTAATAGAAAAGGCATTCAAGAATTCTAGCAAATCCCATACATAATTTTGATATTGTTTTAACCTTGGGTTCCTAGTTGAAAATTTATGCCTAATTTGGGAAACAATTAGGTCTGATCCCCTAAGATAGTTAGTAATTTAATCCCATAAGCTTTTGTGATATTAAGACCAACAATTAATGCCTCATATTCAACAATGTTATTAGTACATTCAAAATTTAATAAGAAAGAAAATTTAAAAAGTTTACCTGATCGTGAAATAAATATAATGTTAGCCCCATTTCCTTCCTTACTACAGGCACTATCAAAGAACATTTTCCAAATGGCATTAAAATCCTCTTTCACATAAATTGAAATTGGATTAACAAGTTTAGAGGTAGGTTTAGTTATGCTTACTTGGAAGTTATCCATGTCGGAATGGAAAAAGTTGACTTCAGGATCCAGAATATAATCCTCAACCAAGTAATATGACTAGGGTTCCCTCTCAATTTTGATTTCCTTGCCCCCTATAGGTATGGTCGCATAAGACAAATCCAACTACACATGACCTCCATCCAAATTTGACCATTGCCTAGATAACAACATACCATAACTCGCTGATATTTCGACTACTGTAATGTCAGTTCTATTTGATATATGCAAAAATGATGAAAAATGAAATTCAACATTTTTAATAATTCCAACTATAAGTACAGATCTATTATCCATAGTATAGCATTTACCAAAAGGAGTATCAACTTTGAGACCTATTTCTTTCATCACATCAGTAGACATGATATTAAATGTTGTGCCAAAATCAATCATACAATTCTTTACCAATTTATTATTTATCAACAATGTTAAATAAAATGGGTCTACTTGATTTGACTTTTTATTCAGTGTTGTTCCTAAATATACAATAGGTGGCTCTTTTTTATTTCTTACATCATTTTTATTACTAATATCTTGCACACTAGATAATATCTTCAAAGTCTCATCCCTGTAATCAAAAATTTTCATCATTTCCATTAGAGGCACAGTGATTTTTAATTGAGATAAAGCATGATTCATAAAACTATGATAGTCAGATATTTGCATACCATTAGTATGCATGGCTGGTTGCTTGGTCAATCTATAAGGCTGATTACCTTATTTTTGCTTGGCTTGAGCTTGATTACTAGGCCTTTTAGATGCTTCTACCTGCTGCTGATTTTTTGTGAATATACTTGTAGGACTACCCTAATCAGTATTATTGTCCTTATTTCTTCTTTGGTAAGTGTGTTTAGCATGTTCTACTGCTGCAATAGTATAAGCTCTTCTTTCTTCTTTTGTCAATCTACGAAAAGTAGGTGTATCCTCCTCATCTAAAAATACTTGTTGAACATAGAGCCCTTGTAATAACAATCAAAATTTTGGTCTTCATCTGTCAAATCATCCTCATCTCTACCCCCACAATGATTCTGATGATATAGTGTTGACTATAGGTTTCTCTCCATTTTCCTAATTTTCTTCCTCAAAAATAGTTTTTGCAACAATACAATGTTTAAGATCATGAGGTAACCTACATACATCACACCATGGGCCATCATCAATGATGTTGACTTTCTTTAAAGGATCAGGGGTGTCTTTAGCATAATTTGGTCTTTCTGGTTTCCCATCTTTCCAATTTGTATTGTAGGGCATATCCTGGAGTCTTATACTATCATTTTTGTGAAAGGGTGGTCTTTCATTTCTATTTGTTTTGATCTTTATTTCCTTTAACATATCCATCGTTTCTTTTAGTTCATCCTTCTTAGGATTTTTAGGATTGTATAATTTTGGATCATCCCTCTTATTGATTCTCCCTACTACTTTCCTATCATTCTCAATTGTCATGGAAATTTTGAAACCTTGTGGAAATGAAGAAGATCTTTGAGATCTTATCTCATAGTGGGTTTTACTTTCAAAACAACTTAAGTAAAAGTCAATAAAAAATGAATCCACTGGTCTAGTTTCCCTCGAAATTGATCTTGTTGAGAACTTTGTTAAATCCTTTGTTGAATTCTAATACTAATTCATTTATGTTCTTTTTATTGCTTGTTAATTCATGTGATGCAAAGGATGTATCATTGTGATCACCAAATTTCTCAATACACTGATTAGAAAAATCACATCATCCAAAAATGGATCCATCCAGAAAACTTCTATACCATTCTGTAGCATCCTTGGTTAATGATAGAACAAAAATTTTAATGAATACATCTTCATGGTCTTCCTCAAAATCTTCAATTACATTCTTCAAATTAATCACATGTCTTTCAGTAGATTCTATTCCACTTCCTAAAAATTTTGGAATAGCATTCCTTAAGTCATTTGATATAGGATTTGGATATCCTCTAATCCCATTGAAATCAAGTTGTCTGTATCTTTCAATTGCCATAGGCTACCTTATTACTTGATTTCTAATGCCCTAATTTTGCACCATATGACCCTAGATGTTTTTATTGTTATTATTTTGATTCAACCCATAGGCATGTCTAATGTTTCCACCATTTTTTTTAATTCCTCTATTATGTTGCCCATTGTTCCATGTTCGTTGATTGTTATGGAAATATTTGTTAAAGTTATTATTTTGATTTATGTCTCTTTTGTTCTCATATAATGGATTGACAAGACTAGTAGCAAACTGTGCCTCCAGATTCTTTCTATGAGGTGGATTTTACTTTGGTGGTGTATTCATTTTATTTTTATTATACTTTTATTCCCTCCACCTATTTGACTTTTCTTCATCACAAGCTTTTCTGGGTGGGGATGCAGTAAGGTCCTTTGATATTCCTATTTTTGCAAGGATATCATCTGGCTACATTTTTTATGTTTTTACCAATATTGCACTATTACCATTTGTAGTTTTAGCCATCTTCTTTATTATCATATCCCATTGCATTATTTGTTCTTGTTCTTCATCATCCTCAATACGAGTTATCTTGCATTCTAGCTCTTCATCAACCCTAGGAATGTGAAAAAATGGATTACAATTTTTCTCATCCTTTTTAGGACTATTATGACTTGATTCACATATTTCAGGTTGTTTTTTGGTCCTTTCCTAAAAGTTTCTATGTCCTATGTAAAACATTTTTGTCATTTGATTTTTACCTTTCTTATTTCTTGGCTTCTTCTCAAAAGTTAAGTGTTCAAGTCTTTCAGTTCAGGGATTCACTGATCTTCTACCCCACATACACTTCAAAAGTAAACAAATGTTGCACAAAATATATTATTGAAACAAGATAGAGTTGCCACTTTCTCTTAAGAAGAAAGAAATAAATATCTAAGTTCTTTATCCAGTAGAGTTAATGCCAATAACTTGAGAACAATTTGCTGAAAATAACAAAAGAATTTTTTGTCTTAGTTGATTTCAAGTATTTACGTGAATTGTAGACAACTTAGATTAAGCCAAAACTTAAGACTTTTGAACACGACTAGAAATCTCAAGAAGAAACTTATGAATTTTACTCAAACGTTGATAAGAAGTTGAATATTAGAATCTAAAAATTACAAAACAACAAATCAAAATACTAAAAGAAAGCTTACTAATACATTCACAATATTGGTAAATGCTCAAAAGAAACAAAATCTAAAAACTCATTGCAAAGCTATGCTTAAATGAAACTCTAGATTGGTCTTGATGGAGTATGCAAAGCTTACTTACGATTATCCCCAATCTATTGGTTATCAAAATCACTGGTTAGAGACCTATGAGCCTTGCTTGCTCAATGTTGGGTATCTAACTAATTTTGGCCAACTTAACGAGATTAATCTAATCGATTCAAATCCTCTATGCTTTTGGCTTCGCTAGACCAAGGCCTATTCACCCAAATCTTGGATAGAAAACACTCAGGTCCAAGGTGAATTATAGTAAATTATAACATAAAAAAAAACTCCTCAACTAGCAAGTGTTCAAGAAAACTTTTTGGATTGCAGTTAATAACTATTATTCTTCAAACTTTGATTACTTTATTAAGATTATATGTTGCTGAAAGGAAGATTTTTTAAAAATGAATTATTAAATGAAATCAGATCTTTAAAGAAAGAAGCTAAAGAAATGCCAACATTTGATTTAAAATTTATGATCAGTGTCAAATTCTAAGTGGGTAATAGAGTCAAACATATATTTCTTACATTCAACTTTATAATATTGGTGATATTATATTTGTTAATTATTCAATTATTACAATGCCACAAATTGTTACATTTTCGCATATTCAGATTAGTCTATCATACTTTAACCCTTATGTGGACACAATAGATACAAATAGTAGAAAAGATTATATCTTGCACTATTTGTATTTATCAAATCTGAGTAGCAATGAACAATTTAATGTACTTATCAAAATAGTAAATTATAAACAAATGATCAACAAAATCACAAAGGACGAGTTATATATATTTCAACTCTAAAACAAAATAAAGGCCTTACAGAATATATTGTCAAAAAATTAGTACTAAACACACTCTAATTTTCAGTGCTCTATTCAATACTGCTTTGATCCATACAATGTCTGGAATTAATGCTCAAAAATTTGAATCTTCTTTGCTTAGTTCATATCTCAAACTCTTCCCTTAGAGGGAGAAAACTTCAATGGTATCAATGCTCAAAAAGAGCACCAAAATTTTTATGAGAATAGTTGAATGCGTCCCTTGTTTGATTTACATCACATATAAATAAATGACTAAAAGGTGTCGGTTAAATTTCCAAACATCACACCTCTTGGTAATTCATAACCATTGTTCCTTTACATAAAGTATTAATTAATATAATAGAACCCAATGGTATAAAATAATACATGAAAATCAAACAAAATAAATGCAGGCTCATGTGATTCTCGTTGAACACCATGAAACAATGTATGACCATTGCTTGTCATTTATCTGCCTTGGTGTGTGCTACTCCTCCCATCTCTAACAATTTCTCCATCCACCTAGTGTCAAACATTCCAAAACTCCTGCATTTGAACACATACCTACCATAACATACACAAAGCATTATAAGAAAATATACATGTAAAAAATCTATGGAAAAATACTTACCAAGAGATCCTATGGATGTCGTTGACTAGATTTCTTTGTTTCAAAAGCATCTCGATGGTTGCCTCAAACTCATAAAATCTTTGACCAATGATACTATGAACCATAATTTTTGGATATTGCATAGTCATCACATGTTAGCAACTGTAGGGTATCCTCATGCCTATGTAGATAATCATAAAGACTCCCTCTAGACATATATTCTGTGATTATACATATATGAGGGGGTTTTGTGCAAGCCCCAATGAATTGACAACATTCTTGTGTCTAAAATTCTGTAAGATCATTATTTCCCAAATGCATTCCTGCTCAAGAGCTTCATTAAGATGTTCTGGCCTAAAATCCTTAATTACAACATTTTGATTAAAAAATGTCCCATGATAGAGATCTCCACAAGAACCAAATGCCACTTTTCTTTCCATCTTCAGTAGTCTTCTATCAACTTCATAGTCATCAAATGGTGTGCTTGATGAAGAGATTTCCCTATGTTCTAATTTCTTTTGCATAATCCCACAACTCTATTCATTTTCTTCAGACAACATGATGATTAACACTTCAACCCTATTTGAATATTCTCTGTTATAACTTCCAAATGCCAAAAGGAAGGTGCCCTCCTTTCTCTCCATTACTGCTAAACTAAAACCTTGATTGTTAGTAATGGAGTCCTTTGTTGATGTTAACCCACTGGATCATGCAATGTTGAAACATCAAGAACCAATGTTTCAGAGTATCATTCCTTTCATCACAATGCTCATTCTTGGAAATGAAACCACTACAGCTAAAGGGAAAATAATGCAGGAGATATCTTGTTTCTAACTAGTTCCCATGTTGCCAAAATGACCACAATGTATAGAAAAAGCCCTACAAGTTCTATCAAAATTTGGAAACCTTTTCTTGCAATAGAAAATTATGGCTTGTAGCAACAAGAAGCACTCCAATCATCATTTAGAGGATCCACAACATCTATCTATTTTCTTCACCACACTAGTTATCTGATGACTAGTCCACAATGAAAATGTGTACAATTGGAAGCATAAAAATTAGAGTTCCATTAGTTCCATTATAGGTTCTTCACTTCAAAACAATCTCATATCAACAATATCCCTCTTTGGAATTGATGTCAAACCAATACCAAAAAGAAAATATAGCTTTGAAATTTCTCCCTCTATAGTGTAGTATATGTCCTTCCTCTATGTAGGGTAATGTGATATTTGTCAAGTTCCTTTACTACTCCCTCTTTCTTATATCTCCCTCTTTAGAGTATTTCTCCCTTTTTCTAATATTTAGGTATCTACCTCTCTCTACTCCATTCTTATACCTTCCTCAGTACTTTCTCCCTCTTACTAGGTATATATGTATATGTATTTCTCCCTTATTCTTATTTTTTAGGTACTCTATCTCCCTCTATTAATCATTTCTCCTTCTTTGACAACAATGCCAAAGACTTCTCATCTTTTTATGTAGATATAATCAATTCTAGATTCTCCCTCAGTCACCTTTCATGTGACTATAAATCTTCTAATTCATCTCCTTCATTACTTTTGAAGTATGTGATGCTCCTTTGAGGACCATGACCTTTAAAGGTTGAGTTTCTATATGATATTCCTTTTTTGGGATCACCTTATAGAAGAAAATATTTAAGATATATTAAATAAAAGATAATTATTCTATATGAATGTTGAATAGTAAACATTGTATGCCTTTATCATTAGTATTTTCCATCAAGATAGATAGTTTGTTCAACTATTTGTAATATCCATCTAAAATGCTTTCAAGATAGATTAAGAAGTATAAGAGATTGCATTCAAGGAAGAAAGATTTTTGATGTTTGTAGTCAAAGGATTGATTGTTAAAGACATTTCTTTGAAGAGAAGGAATTCTCATTTAGAGGGAGTCTAAAAAATTCATCTAAGTCAACCCTGAAAATTGGGAGGAAGATGCATCTATGTGAAGCTTCAATTAGAATTTAAAGTATCATGAATTTTTGGTGTTATCAAGCTTGGGGATAAATCTATAGTTTATTACATTCACCCATGTTACTAGAGAATCAGATGTGTATATTTATGTACGATAAATTTCACTTGTGATAATATTGTGAATAGTTTCACATATGCTCTATATATTGAGATTCTCTTGAAACAAAACATCTTCCATGATTATAAATGTGAAATAAAATGCTCATGTAACAGAGGAGGAAGCTAGAGGATATAATTCATTTTAATCTTCAAGGTTCCTAGTCATATTGATTCAGAGGGAGTTAACCATTTTGAGATGGTTTCTCTAATGATCAAGAAATTGTAGCGATTTGAGGACTATGATACATGAGATGAAGTTCCATGTGTGTAGACTAAAAGGACTTTGTACAAATGCCTAAGTTGAAATGATATTCATTAAGATGACATTATTGCTAAAGATTTGACAAGTAATATTTTCTTCAAGCTTCTACCAAAGTGAAGTTTGTGCATTATTGAAGATAATATTGAAGTTAGAGATTTAAGCCCTTACTGAGAGGGAATCTAAACATCATTAATTCCCATAGATGTACTTGAAAATAGCCTTCTCTATGCGAGAGAAGTTTGAGGTGAAAAATCTTGATCCACCCTCTAGGAATATCCATGGTGGATCCACCCTCTCATATATTTCATGGTGGATGTCATGTGAGTTGCTACAGGATATTATTTTAACATCATGGAAGGTGATGATATTTTATTGATGTTTGTTTGTGGTTACTATTGTAATATGAAAATCTTATAGTAGTATAACCTACCATCATCATGGATGTTATAATAATGTCCTTAGAGATCATGATAGTGCATATCTCATGTAACTAAGTTAGTGCAGGTTACTAAGATATTACATTGGTCTCTTATGCTATCATGATTGATGTTATAATTATATCCCTAGAGATCATAATAGTGCATCTCATATAACTAAGTTAGTAGTTACTGAGATAGTACATTAGTCTCTTATGTTATCATGATGAGTGTTATATTGATGTCCCTAGAGACCATGATATATAGTGCATATCTCATGTAACTAAGTCAATATTTATTGAGATATGACATGGTGTATACTATGAGACTTAGTATATGGAGACATTGTTTGCATATATTTTCCTTGATAGGCATCATCAAACTTGATGCCAGAGCACATACCAAGGGAAATATAAGTATGGAGAATATTTTATGGTGGATACTCTTGCATGTAGCATACTTTTGACAATATTTTAAGGTAGCATCTTATTATTTGAAAGAATTAATCGATCCTTATCACATTATTTCTATGATATCATATTGAATGTTGGAAACTACAATTGGAACAAATTGTTATATTGTCATTGATGTCAAACCTTATTGGTAAGATATTTTTCTATCTAATTTGAGTGTCATATATATATAATTGATGAAGAGGATCTGAGAATTTGGTCATAACAAAAGCACTTAGAGTAAAGGTTGAGTTATGAGAAGAAACTGCAATGTACACTTGATTAGTTAGAATTTGACAAGATAAAGTGATTGATTAAATCATGTTACAAGTGCAAAAGAGAGTTGTAATGAAGCCTTGAAGAAGTGATCAATGATTGACCAAATACATAGGCTTGATTGAGAAATAGAGAAAAATATTAAGGAACTTGAAGTAGACATTGAGTGATGCTAGTGTTGACCAAGCCATAATATAAGCCAAGCAAAAATAGTGTCGACTAAGCATCAGTATTGATTGAGTGATAGTATATGTGCCAAACAAAAAATTTAGTAGTGATCAAGTAACCCAATGATGACCAAGCATTAGAACACAATGTTAGTCAAGGGATAGCATTTTCACAATTTATGAGAAATCATCAGAATTGATTTCTTGGAATATACAAAGTGTGTTGAAGAAAATTATGGATGACCTAGAAAATTTGCATGTTTCTATGTAAGGATTCACAAAAACATTTGGAGAAGTTTCTAGAAGAGAAAAGAAGAGATAAAATGTTGGAAGGATTCATTGAATCTAACAAAACCCTAAGATCTATAATAGTTTTTAAGTGGCAAAAGATTAGATTTATCTATTTAAGGAGGTACATGGGTTAACCTTTATTAGGTTTAAGGTTGGAGTAGTTGTTGATGTGATGTAGGAGCATCTTTGGTGTAAGAAAAATCTTGCATCAACTAAAAATATTTTATTTCAATTGTTTGAATAAAGGTTGTCTTGTAGATTACTATAATGAAGACACCCATGTGGGTTAGCATATTGTAATTCTAAATTCTATAATTCTACATTTGCAGTGATAATAAGAAGCCCATATTTTTTTCATGCAAATTTTTGTTAATTTTTTTTTTCATGTTATGTGTTTAAGATATTAAGGGGAGTACCCTTCATCAAGTGGTATCAAAGTTAGAGTTTCTAAGTGTGTGGACAGATCAATGACTATGAAGTAGTTCACACCAAGATCATGGTTTGGACTGAGTGTGTAGACAAATCGTTGATTGTGAAGTAATTTGCACTAGGGTATCAATAGAAGCATGAAGATGCCTCCACAAAGAGAGTGTGGTGGAAGAGTTGTAGGTGTTACACCTTAGGGTTTTAGAGCCCTCTAGAGGCAAATGCAAGCATTACAAGAACAAATGCACAGAGGAATGAATCTTGTTGTAGGAGGTGACAAAAGTGAAGATGAAAGGGGAGAAAGAAGGAAATGTTGATCAAGCAGTAGAAGATGAAGTTTTGAACCCAAGCAAGGAAAATCTTTTAAAGGTCATTTCTAAGATTAGAAAAAGACCTAAGTTTGATGTTCTTGCATTTTCAAGAAATCCTACCCTAGAGGAATTGATCAATTGGATTAATGAATTGGAAAAGTACTATGAATATGAAGATAATGAAGATTCGAATAGGGCAAGTTTCCAAAGGCCAAACTAAAGGGTCATGCAAAAATATGGTGGCAAGAGATCCAATTGGAGCAAAATAGAAGAGGAAAAGAAAAAATCACTAGATGGGATTTAATGATGGCTAAAATGAAACATCAATTCATTTTCATCGATTATGAGCTTGATTTTCTAAAGAAGATGCAAGCATTGAAGCAAGCGGGAAAATATGTTCAAGAGTATACCTTATACTAAGTTTTTATAAGAATCATCCATGTGGAAGTTGATAAGGTGAAAGTTGCATGTTATCTTAATGTGTTAAGGCCAAGCATTCAAGAGGATTTGAGCCTAGTTTGAATGACCAGTATTGAGGAGGCATACTAGTTTTCCCTAAGAGTAGAGGAGAAGCTAAGCAAAAAGTTTGATAACAAAAATAGTGGTAGAGGTCATGGTGGAAGATCTAGAAAATGATCATATGGATGCTAAAATGATGAGTAAAAGAACAAGGATGAGGGTAGAAGTAGTAGTCAGAACTATAGGGGAAACAATTCCAATTTTTTCCAAGATCATAAAAATAGAGATCAGAGAGGAAGACAAAGAGGGAAAGGATCTGGAAGAGGGAGTTTTCATGAACAAAAAAATCATTGTGGAGAAGAAGGGTGTAGAGCATTTGAATGTTCCTAGCACCAAGGAAGGATAGATCAAAGAACAAAAGGCCAAGCTTGATTTGTACATGTTGACGAAGATGCCAAATCATCCCATTCTAAAAATGCTAAAAGAGGAGGTCATATTTAATCGAAGGCTCTTGCTAAGTGGTGAGAATGAACCTGATCAAAAGAGGAGTTCATTTTGCACCAGGTCCAAATGTGAAGTTAAGTGTTATGATGTAATTATTGATGGTGGAAGAACTAACAATCTGGTGTCAAAGAAGATGGTCACAAAGTTGAAGTTGAAGAGATAGAACCACTTGTGTCCATGCTCTATTGTGCAAGTACAAGATAACCACAAGGTTATGGTTAGTGAGTAATGCTCAATGAAGTTCGAGATTGGAAGCTACCAAGATGAGTTATTTTTTGATATCATACGTATGGACATATGTCATATGTTGTTGGGTAGGTCATGGTAGTTTGACAAGCATGTTGTACATGATGCGCAAGAAAATACCTACACACTAAAAAAGGATCGAGTGAAACATAAGCTGAAGTCATTGAAGGAGAAAGAATAAAAGGTATGTAGTGTTGTCATAATATATTTTGTTAATGGAAAGGAGTTTCTCCATGGTATGAAGCATGAGCATATATGTTTTGTTGTAATCGCAAAAGATGCTAAAGAAGAAGTAGAGGAAGTACATGCAAAAGTTATAGATTTGTTGGGATAGTTTCCTAAAATTGTATCAAATAATGTACTTGATGGATTACCCCTAGTGAGGAAGGATCAATCACTAAATGGATTTGATTCTAGGAGCCATTTTTTCAAACAAGGAAGCACATAGAATGACACCAATAGAAAGTGAAGAGTTGAGCAAACAAGTTCATGAGTTGTTATAGAAGGGGTTGATTCAAGAGAGTCAGAGTCCATGTGTTTTACTAGCAGTATTAGAACCAAAGAAGAATGGAGAATATAGAACATGCACAAATTTGTGAGCTATTAACAATATGACAATCAAGTACAGATTTCCATTTCCATGGGTGGATGATATTATGGACTATTTGAGTGGAGCTTTGTATTTCACAAAGATAGATCTGAAGAGTGGGTACCATCAAATTTGCATTAGAGAAGGGGGTGAATGGAATACTACCTTAAAGACAAGGGAAAGATTATACGAGTGGTTAGTTATGCCTTTTGGGCTAACCAATGCACTAAACACTTTCATGAGGCTCATGAATGAGGTACTAAAGGAATTTTTGGGTAAGTTTGTCATTGTTTACCTAGATGATATATTGATCTTTAGTAAGATATTGGAGGAACATTTGATGCATATTTGAAAGGTCTTTGATAAGTTGAGGGAAGAAAAGTTATTGATACATCTGAAGAAGTGTATTTTTGAGAATGAGTTGGTGTAACTGAGATTTTTAGTCTCAACAGAAGGTCTAAAAATGGACTTGGAGAAAGTGAAGGCTATCCTTGAATGACCCACTCCAAATAGTGCTACAAAGGTAAGATCTTTTCATGGACTAACTAGTTTTTTTTAGAAAGTTCATAAGAGATTTTAGCAATATTTGTGGACCCTAGACTGAAACAATGAGGGGGGATAGGAAAAAATTTAAGTGGATTGTAGGAGTAGATAAGAGTTTTAATGTATTGAAACAAAAAGTTACAGACAACATATTTTAGCACTTCCAAATTTTAACAAGGTGTTTCAAGTAGATTGTGATGCTAGTGGTACTACAATAGGAGTTGTTTTGAACCAAGAAGGTAGATCTATTTCTTATTTCAATGAGAAGTTAAATGATGCCAAAAGAAAATATTATGTTTATGATTAGGAATTTTATGCTATAGTTCAAGCATTGAAAAAGTGGAGACATTATTGTCTTCCTAAGAAGTTTGTTTTGAATACTGATCATCAAGTTTTGCAATATTTGAATAGTCAAGGAAAATTAAAATAAAGGCATTTGAAGTGGGTTGATTTTTCACAAAGTTATACATTTGTTTTGAAACATAGGAGTCAAAATTCTAACAGAATTGCAGATACTCTTAGTAGAAGACAACTTTTGATAACATAAATGCAGATTGAGGTGGTTGGGTTCAAGGAAGTTAGTAATTTGTACCTAGAGGATCCTAATTTTGGTGAAGCATGGAAGGCTTGTATAGAACCTGTTAGACTTGATAGGTTGAAGTGGTTGAATTTCATAATCCAAGATGGTATGTTGTTCAAAGGAAGCCAATTATGCATTCCAAGAAGTTCAATGAGAAAGAATCTCATCAAGGAGAAACATAATGGAGGATTGGCTAGACACTTTGGGAAAGGTAAGACCATTGCTTTGGTTGTTGAGAATTATTACTAGCCATAGTTGTAGCAAGATGTGACAAAGTTTGTGCAAAGTTGGAGAGTATGTCAAATGGAAAAAGGAGTGAACCAAAATATGGGGTTGTATCAACCATTACTTGTACCAAAGAAGCCATGGGAGGATGTTAGCATAGACTTCATTCTTGGATTACCAAGAACTCAATGAGGGCATAATTCTATTTTTTGTGGTGGTTGACAAGTTTTCGAAGATGACACATTTCATCCCCTATAAGAAGACTAGTGGTGTTGTCATGTGGAAGAGTTTGTTTTTTAGAGAATTGGTGAGACTACATGGTTTGCCAAAAAGTGTAGTTTTAGATCAAGATACCAAATATGCTGGGTATATCTAGTGTACATTATGGTAGAAATTGAAGACATATTTGAAGTTCAAATCATCACATCATCTACACATTGATGGACAAACAAAGGTTGTGAATCAAATTTTGGGAAACTTGTTGAGATGTTTGGTTGGAAATAAACCAAAAGGATGGAATCTGATTTTACCATAGGCAAAATTTTCATATAATAATTCTATCAATGGGAGTATTGGTAAATCACCATTCCAAATTTTGTATGGAAGTAGTCTTAAAAATGCTTTTGAATTAAGGCAGTTGGATAAAGGAGAGATAAGTACTGTTGAAGCAGAAGAATTTGTTGAAAACTTGAAGAATATCCATGAGGAGGTGAGGAAGCACATTACATATATGAACACACAGTACACAGATAAGGTAGATTTGAAAAGAAGGTATAAGGAATTATAGATTGAAGATAAGGTCATTGTTCATTTGAGAAAGGAGCATTTTCCAATGCGTACATTAATAAGTTGAAAATGAAGCTTGGACCATACAAGATAGAAAAAAGGCATGTTTCTAGAAATGCCTATGAAGTGGATTTGCATGTTGAATTGAATATTTAACTAGTATTCAACATTTTAGATTTGATAGAGTATTATGAAGGAGGTGATTAAGATGAAGTTGCAAAAGTGTAGTGGGGTATTCTAGTAACTAGTTCAACTACAAAGGAGATTAAGGAGATATTGGATAACCGTGTTGGAAAAAGTACAAGTAATATAACTTAAGAAGAATACCTAGTCAAATGGAAAGAGGGGCTAGTAGAAGACTCATTATGGATAGAAAGGGAGGAACTTAACCATCTTGGTTTTCCTTTGAACACCTGAGACATGACGGGATCACTTCTCAAATTACCATAGGTGTTTGATGTAGGAGCATCCTAAGACTAAGAGAAACCTTGCATCAACCAAATATTTCATTTCAATTGTTTGGATAAGGGTTGTCTTGTAGATTACTATAACGAAGGTGTACATGTTGGTTGGTATATCGTAATTTTAAATTCTGTAATTCCACATTTATGGCAATAATAAGATCCCCATATTTTATTCTTACAAATTGTTGTTACTTCTGTGTTCATGTTATGTTTTTAAGGTATTAAGGGAACCACCCTTCATCATGATGTTATTGATTGGAAAACTTGAGCAGAAGGCTGAGAAGAGTTGAGAAAAGAAGAAGAGTGATTGCTTAAAGGATTGTCAAGCAAATCAGAGATTGAGAAAACAATCAAGGAAAGCCAGTGGATCAGTTTTTGAGACAAACTAAGATCTGTATTTGCAAAGTGATTGTATTGTTAGATCAAAACCTGCTATGACTTTCTAATCATTATATCAATTTTGAAATCATGTAATCAAGGTTGACCTAAAAATCATAAGTAAATCCTTTAATCAAGATGGCATTCTAATAGAATGTTCCAAATTCTTCTAACAAGCCCACTCTGAACATGATGATTAAATCATTTAACAAGATCACATTTAACAATATGTTTTGTAACCTTTAACAAGGTTGGCTCCTAATAGAGCTCATTTCAAAAAAGTAAAATATTGGTTAAATGTTGCTAGTGAGTTTTTCCAAATTGGTTTTCCACATTAAATCCTAATGTCAAACTTGTGTGGATCTTAAGTGTGATGATTTACTATTAATTATTACATTCTATAAGTCTCTATATTTAGGATAGTGGACTACTAATTTATGTTATTGAAATTTTACTATGGAGGTTGAGCTATTGAATGTTAAGATCTAGATTGTTTAAGTATTTTTTCAATTGGTACATCTAGACCTTGGATAACTGATTCACCACCACCCCCCCCCCCCCCCCCCCTGCCCCTTGGCCATTTATTCTAAACATTCTAACAATTGGTATCATATCATTGGTGCTTGTAGAAAAAAGTATGAAGGTACTTGAAGCTAAAGATCAAGATGTACAAAAAGGATGTACCAAGGTTAAAGAAAGAGAACTTCCCTAGATAGAAAAGTTCGATGATGCTACATATAATAGGAATTGGAAAAGGTGAAATACATATTGTGTATAATGCATATGTGGAGATAACAACAATTCCTCTAACAACTCAATGACTAAAAAAGAAGCAAGAACACAACCAATCTATGTTGGAGATTGCATTAGCCCTAAGCTATACCGAGTTTGATGATAGTAAAGCCTACAAGACTACTAAAGAAATGTGGGATACACTACAAACCATCTATGAAGGAGACAAGAATGTCCTGAGAGAAATATTAGAAAGCTTGAGAGGTAAGTTTGATGAAATGAGAATGAGAGAAGTTAAGAATATAGTTCATTATTGTGTAAGAATCAAGGAGGTTGTAAATGCTATACGATAAGAAAATGGAAAGATTGATGATGAAACTATAATCAGTAAGGTATTGAGAGCTCTACTTCATATTTAAGTTATTAGTGTAATACAAAAACTAAGATGTACTCCAAGTAATGCCCTAACTCTAGAAGGTGTGATTGGTAGGTTTACTACTTTTGAGATGTCAAATTCTGATAACTTCACTCCTACCTTTATTGAATCTTCTTTTGTATCATAATTGGTTCTTAGTAAGAAAGGAAAAGGAAAATATGTGAAAAGTGGCAGTGATACTTCTGATGTTGAATTTGATGAGATTGAAGCACTGATGACTAGAAGACTTTCAAGAGGCAAAGGGAAATACAAATGTAAATTTCCTATAATATGTTTTCCATGCAGCAAAGTTGGTCATATTTTTGCAAGATATCCTAACAAAGAAGACAAGGACGAAAAGAGGGAAACAAGTGCAATGGAAGAAGAGATGACCAAAAAAACAAGAGAAACAAGGACTACAAAAATAAAGGTAAGATATATTATTACATTGTTGAAGAAGAAATTGATAATAAATCTAAAAGTAATCATGAATAAGTTGTCTATGTTGCTACAAAAGAAGATTCTGTTAAAGATGAGAAGCTTGTATTAATCTCATTTGTGAATAAAAGTAATAGGTGGATAATTGATAGTGGTTGTTCAAATCACATGACTGATGATAAAATTAAATTTGAGAACATTGGACCATACAAGGGAAGTTGTGTTAAATTTGGTAATGATGTACTATATCTTGTGAAAGGAAAATGATCAATACAACTAACTGATAAGATCAAATGTGACAATGTTTATTTGATTAAAGGACTTAATTATAACTTGTTGAGTGGTTCACAATTGAACTAATTAAGATACAAAGTTGACTTCCATTATAGGAAGGCCAAAATATTTGATGATGATGGTGAACTGATTGGAAGCGGTGATCAAACAAGAGGTAACTTGTTCTATCTAGCTTTATCTAATGAGACATGTTTGTTTGCACAATATAAAGAAATATGGTTATGGCATAAGACGTTATGTCATGTAAATTTTGACAATTTGGTTAGCATTAGTAAGATGAAAAGAATAAGAGGGTTTCCTAAATTTAAGAAACCTAATAATGCTATGTGTAAATAATGTCAATTGGGAAAAATGACAAAGTCTAGTTTCAAGAGCAAGACATATTCATCTGATGATATTTTAGAATTGGTTCATACTAACCTATGTGGACCTATTAGTGTTTAAGGCTATTGTGGAGAAAAATATTTCATTCTATTTATTTCTAGAATGATGACTGTGATGTTTCTTAAAGAAAAATCTAATTTTTTCACTTATTTAAGTGGTATTTGGCCATAGTTGAAAGGAGATAGGAAAGAGTCTAAAGTTCTTTAGAACTGATAGAGGTGTAGAATTCATTTCTATTGAATTTAACAGATTTTGCAATGATAGAGGAATCAAAAGGTAGATGTCAACACCGAGGACCCCTCCTCAAAATGGAATAGTTGAAAGGAGAAATAGATCAGTCATGGACTGTGCTAGAACATTGATGATGGAGGAAAATGTGTCATAGAAATATTAGAGAGAAGTTATAAGTATAGAAGTTTATACTTTGAATAGAGTGCAAGTCAAGAAAGGTACAAATGTTACACCTTTTGAATTATGGTATGGATATGTACCTAATGTAAATTATTTTAAATTTTTTAGAAGCAAGTGTTATATACTTAAGGATAATAGAAATAGAATATTTCATGCTAAAAGTGATTAAGGCATATTCCTAGGTTATTCCACTAAGAGAAAGCTTATAAGTGTTTGAACTCTAATACTAACAAAGTTGTGGAAAGTGAAAATGTGAAAGGTAATGAATATGTAGAAAAGATAGAAGTTGAATGCAAGATAGAACCTAAAGACTATAGTACATTCATATATGTGAATGATGGTGCTCCCAAGACCCCACCTGAGGAAGAGAAAAAAGTTGCAAATCAACAACAAAATGGGAATGTCAAGTTGCAATAGCCAATTATTAAGAAGCAGATAGTTGATGTCAAGCAATAGTTCAAAATGATGTCGATTCATAGATAGAGGAAGCCAAACATCAGTAAGACAATGTCCAGCAAGAAAAACATGAACCAGAACCTAAACAAGAGAGAAAATGAGCTTAAAATCATTTTTCAAGATAAACCCATATTAGAAAAATATGTGAGAAGACATCATGCACCTAAGAAAATCATTGGAGATAAATAATCTGGTGTTATGACAAGGATTGGACTCAAAACTGAGACATGTTTACTTTGTGAAATTGAGCCCAAATCTGTAAAAGATGCTTTGGAGAATGAGAATTGGATATAAGAAATGAATGAAGAAATTGAGTAGATAGAAAAGAAAAAAATATGAACACTGGTACCTAGACCTAAGCATAAGAATTTATTAGAACAAAGTGGTTATTCAAGAATAAGCTAAATGAAAAAGGTGAAGTCACAAATAATAAGGTTAGACTTGTATGCAAAGGATATGTAGAAGAAGGGATTGACTATGGGGAAAAAAATCTCCCTATTGCAAGACTAGAAGGATTTAGAACACTACTTGTGTATTCTTCTTATAAAGGATTTAAGGTATATCAGATGGATGTCAAATATGTATTTCTGAATGGAATACTTGAAGAAGAAGTCTATATTAAGTAGCTGAAGGATTTACTAACCCTAGCAAAAAGGATATGGTGTAAAAGATGAACAAGGCACTATATGGATTAAAACAAGCCCCTAGAGCATGGTATGAAAGACTGTACAATTATTTGATGAAAAATGATTTTGTAAGAACTAATGATAACAATAATTTATACTTGAACATTATCTTAAATCTTTTTTGATGATATTATATTTAAAGGAAAGGAAGCATTATGCAAATCATTTGTTGATAAGATGAAGAAGGAATTTGAAATGTCTATGTTTAGTGAGATCAAATTCTTTGTTGGATTACAAGTATACAAATGAAGAAAAATATCTTTATTACTCAATCCAAATACATCAAAAAAATATTTGGAATACAAGATTCAAGACCAGTTAGTACTCATGTGGCCATTGAAAACAATTATCCAAGAATAATGATTCTACTATTGTGAACCAAACATTGTATAGATCAATAATTGGAAAACTACGATATGTTGTTCACAATAGACCTAATATTGCAATAGTAGTTTGGGTAGTTGCAAGATTTTTTGCAAGTCCTAAGGAGAACCACATGATGGATACTAAGATATCTAAAAGGAATAGAAGACTATGGATTCTATTACAAGAAGAATGATAAGTTTGAACTAAAGGTATTCACTGACTCAGATTGGATAGGAAATATTGATGATAGAAAAGGTACAAGTAGTGGAGCATTATTTCTAGGAAAGAGACTAGTTTTGTGGACCACCAAGAAATAGAACTACATTTCTCAATCAACAGTTGAAGTGAAGTATGTGGGAGAAAAAATGAATTGTTCAAATATCATATGGATTAAGAAATTATTGAAAGGTATGAAGGAAGATATTACTGATACATTTGTTATCTATTGTGATAACACTAGTGTTATAAACATATCATAGAATTTTATAATACACACAAAGACTAAGCATATTGCTATTAAGTATCATTACTTGAGAGAGCTAGTTCAAGATAAAGAAGTGAAATTGGAGTATGTGAATACGAAAGAGAAAATAGATGATATTTTTCACTAAAGCTTTACCTAAGGATTCTCATGAATATCTAAGGGATAAATTAGAGGTGATTCCCCTAGACAAGGCTACTTAAGCCTAGTTGGTGCTCTACATAAAATGTGTTGGTCAGACTATCTTACAAGTTGATGTAGATAGTCCTACTTTAGGAGTTGTCTAAAGTAATAATGGAGGAAGAAGGATGGAGTGTCGTATCAGTCATATATAGATGAAAAAGCATGAATTCAATACTAACATGAAGATATCTACATAGAAAAGATACCTGAGTTCGAGTGTATTTGGCATTATTGTCAAAGAGGGAGATATTGTGAAGAAGTTTCCATAAAGAGGGAGATATAATATGTAAGTGATAAGAAAGATGGAGAGATTGAATAAGAATGAAAGGTGTTGGTAGAAATATAGAAGAAACTAGAAGTTATCATAAAGAGGGAGATAAGATTTAAGTGATAAAAAAGAGGGAGATATTGACTAAGAATGAAAGGTGTTGCCAGAAATAAAAAAAGAGTTTGATAGATTTCATGATCTAATATGATAAAGGGAGCATATGTGTTGCATATCAGAGTTACATGGATGATGATCAGAATGAAACTAAAGAAAGAGATTGTTGGATGCTGAGATGAGAATCAGAATGAAACAAAGGGTATTAATGAAGATTTAATATTATACATAGAGGGAGTTTCTTGATTTAGTAAATATTTTAGATTACATGGTAACTAGAGGTGTTGTCATCAATGCCAAAGAGGGAGATTGTTGGAAACTGCAATTGAAACAATTGTTATGTTGTCATTGATGTCAAACCCTAATGGTGAGATAGCTTCCTATCCAATTTGAATGTCATGTCTATATGATTGATGAAGAGGACTTTAGAAGTTGATCTTAACAAAAGCATCTAAAGGAAAGGTTGAGTTATGAGAAGAAACTACAATGGAAACTTGATTAGTTAAACTTTGACAAGATAAAGTGATTGTTTAAATCATGTTACAAGTGAAGAAGATAGTTGTACTAAAGCCTTGATGAAGTGATCAAAGATTGACAAAATGCATAGGCTTGACCGAGTAATAGATCAAAAGATTAAGGAACTTGAAGTAGATGTCAAGTGATGCTAGTGTCAACCAAGCCATAGTATAAGCTGAGTAGAAATAGTGTTGACTGAGCATCAATATTAATGGAGTGATAGTATATGTGCCAAATGGAAAAGTTAGCAATTGAGTAACCTAGTGATGACGAGCATCAGAACACAGTGTTGGTCAAGGGATAGCATTTTGACAGTTAATGAAAAATCTTAATTTCCATCTAACAGAGTTGATTTTTTGGAATATGGAAATTGTGTTGAAGATAAGGATGGATGACCTAGAATATTTAAATCAAGGGAAATTGTGTTTGTGTGTTTCTATGCAAGGATTCATGAAGAAGTTTGGAGAAGAGAAAAGAAGAGATAAAATTTTGGAAGGATAAAATGAATTTGACCAAACCCTAACATCTATGGTGATATTTAAGTGTTAAAATATCAAAATTACCTATTTAAGGAGGTACAAGGGTTAACCTTTATTAGGTTGAAGGTTGGAGTAGTTTTTGATGCTATTGACTAGCAAACTTGAGCAAAAGGATGAGAAGTGGTTAAAAGAGGAGAAGAGTGATTTTTTGAAGGGTTTCCATGTGAATCAAAGATTAGGAAGACAATGAAAGCGAGTTAGTAGATCAATTTTTAAGATGAACTAAGATCTATATATGCAAAGTGAGTTATATTTGTCAGATCAAAACCTGTTGTTACTTTCTAACCATTGCATTAGTTTTCAAATCATTTAATCAAGGTTGACCTAATAGTCATATGTAAATCCTTTAATCAAGGTGGCATTCTAATAGAATGTTCTAAAGTCCTCTAACAAGGCCACTCCAAAAAGGATGATTGAATCCTTTAACAAGGTCACATTTAATAGTGCGTTGTATAACCTTTAATAGGGTTGGCTTCTAATAGAGCCCACTTCAAAAAAGTGAAAGATTGGTGAAATGTTGGTGGCGGTTTTCTCCAAATTAGGTTTCCACATTAAATCATAGTGTCAAACTTGTGTGGATGTTATGTGTGATGATTTACTGTTAATGATTACATTATGCAAGTCTATAATATTTAGGACAATGGACTTCTAGTTCATGTTACTAAAAGTTTACTATACAAGTCAAGCTATTGAATGTTAAGATCTAATGTTTTTTAAATGTTTGTCAATCTACTCTTGGAAAAGACAAAAATAACAAAAATAGTACTATTATAAGCAGCAGTCCTCTCTAACGTTTGCATACTATTTGACAACATTGTATCAAAGAAAAAATATACATCGATTAATTTAAATGTATGACATCTAAACTATGTTCCCTAACACTCTTAACATTTTATTTGTTTAAATAAAGCATAATTACATACATACATTGATCAATGATAGCAAGTAGAAGAATTAACCAACTAACCAAAGATTCCCAAGACAATCATTACTTAATAAGAATACATGTTTCCATCTAAATGATTAACATAGAAGATTCATTCCATTAGCTAAAATTGAATAAGTTATGACATTTGATTTAAAGCCCATATACATATTCCTAGAAGGTCAACCATACATGTTTATTTCATATTAAAACATATTAACAAAATAAGATATCTTATAGTTGTACCAGAAAGTGATCAATAATTTATTTATTTTGATTTGGGAAGATGTTGAAACAAAAAGGGTATCAAATTTGCACCCTCATAACATGTGCAAAAATACTCATTGTTCCTAGTATGACATTTTAAGATTAATACTCATAGGAGTTGGAATCAATTGCTAATGCAAGAGCACTTTGGGTCTAACAGCAATCTTGCATCACCCAAAAAAAAAACTCATTTTTAGTCTTTTCTATTTTAATAAGGACTAATAGAGAGGGTGGTTATTGTTTATGGGAACTTTCTATTTTTAGTAAGTTTTTCATATGAGCTCGAAATGTTCTTTTTTTCTATAGGAAGGTTCATTTTATAGTTGTAAGCCTACCATAAAAATCTCATTTCTCAAACTTAAGTATCAAAGAAGTTATTACAGATTTTTAGTGGAAAAATTTGTAGAAAAATCTTCAGGCTTATCGTTGGAGGCCTTAGAGTGCCCGAATGAGGTCTGAAAACTTGATGGAAGGGTGCTTTGCCTAATTTCAAGCCTATAGATCAAGAGATTGCATTTCCAAAAAGTTTTTATAATAGCCAATCAAACCAACAGTTCAAGAGTTATGGCCTTCCAAAGTTGGGCTACTCGAAATATCTAAAATAATTGTCAAAGATGTATTTGGCACACTCTATATGTATTGTTAAGGTCTGTTAGCCCTAGGTATTAAGTTTCATTGTTTAGAAATGTTGCCCTACTTTTCATTCTCTAACCAATATGGAAAGTGGAAATTTGTGCTTTAGTAAGGTCCTAAGTGTATTCAAGTCTAAGTCCCCTTAGGTGGAAGGAATCTTCATCGAATTTTTCATTTCCCCCTTCTCCACATTTCATAGCTAGGTGGTTTCTTTCCTTTGTGTCGAGGGATATTGTGGGTAGCTTAGTACCTAATCTGATGGAGATTCATGAAACATGTAAAGGTTATTCACAAGAGTTGTATTTTCTTGTGGCCCATCATTTTCTCCATGAGAATCGAAGCTTGTGGAAATCTAGACTTCATCTTCTCTTCGATGGGCTTTCAACCCATGAAGGCAATTCCTCATGAAGAGCGCCAAATGATGCATATGAGTCAAAATAAGAGGATAATAAGGTGCCCTATCACAAATTAATGTTTCTCTTAAAACTATCTATCTAAGGAAGCATTCAGGATTTGTTTCAGCTCTTATAATCATTCCAAGCAAAAAATTGGAAACTGACTTCTCCTCGGCAGGTTTTCAATCCATGAGGTCTATTTCCCGCAAAAGATAATTCTAAGGAAAAAGAAACAAGAGGTGGGCCCCTAATGATTTTTTGCACTAGTTTTCTACATTTTTGAACTCAAGGGAAAACATAATCAAAAGGTAAGGTTAAAAGCAAAGCTTGAGTGAAGAAATGGAAATTGTCTTCTCCTAGGTGGGTTTTCAACCCATGAGGACAATTTTCTAGATTTTAAAGAAAATCAAGTTGGTGAGTGGATTAAACCCATATTTCATGTGCAAAACATCTCAAGATGATAATGGAAATAATATAACCATTGCAGGGAAGATCTACTAAGAAGAATTTGATTTGGTGGATATTTTCTTATGGAGTACTCTATTCATAAGTTCCTAAAACTTAATGGAAAATGGGAAAGTAAATATGAGAGATAGAAAGTTACGGCAACAACTGGTAGAATGAACTAAAGTGCAGGTTTACAAGGAAACTCAGGATGCTCCTACATCACAATGGAATAGTGAAAAGGCACCTAAATACCTGTTAAAACTATGCATTTACCATCCCAATGGATCCCTCCTTCAATTCGTTCATGTGGCACAAATTCTAAAGATTAAAGGGTGAATTGAAGCCCCTATATAGGTGGAAACATGAATAGTTACAAAACTACTACTCTTTCTTGAACTGTTATTCTGTTAAAATTGCATTACTTTTTCAAAAGGCTAGTATATGCACATTTGCTATTCCTTTCATTTTCTAGATTGAAAATTTAGTTTCAAATAGAATGGCAACTAGATTTGTAGGTTTCGACAGATTGAATGGGATCAAGTTTCACTACAAAATTTTAGGGACACTTCTCTTCATTTCTATGACATGCAAGATTTCTAAAAGAGAGTGAGATCAGAGCCTATTCATCCCATTACTGAGAAGTGTTAGAGTAAATAATTAATTATTTATTCTATTTACTTAAGCTTACTTAGGTAAATGCATTTCATTTATTACTTGTAGTATAGGAGTTAGTTATCAGTTGTTGACAATATAGTAGTTTTTTCTCTCCTAAGTCATACTTATCCTCTCACCTTGTTTGAGGACTTTCCATCTCATGTGGATGTATGCTTAGTTGTCACACTTATCTCTTAGCATCTTCTAGCTTGTTCTAGGAGATTCCTTGAGCTCTTTATATTCGAGCTCCCTCATTGTAAACTCATCATCACTTCTAGCATATTGTAAATACATATTTTCTTGTGTTTGCATATTTTCTCTCTCATGTATGTTTAAGGTTTTTCCCTAGCTCCACACTCTTCCTTCCTTGGCTTCCCTTTGATAGGTTTTCACATGCAAGTGATCTTCGGCATCTTCAGAGTTGGATTTCATCAACTCCAACATGGTATTAGAGCCTCCCTGCTACTACTTGGTTGAAAAATTTTTGAAGCCATGATTTGCAGTCATAAACCCTAGTTTGTTTATGAATTTTTCTTCAAATTAGGGAAACAAAAAAAATTTGAAGCACATTGAGCCCAAATAGATGCTGCCATTGGATTCAAAAGGCATTTTTTAGCTAAGATCCATATAAAACTTGTCAATTTTGGAGACAGGGCTCAAAGAGGCAAAAAAATTTTATCAAGGACTGTCGTACAGACTATACGAAAAGAGGGTCAATTTTTTTTTTTTTTTAATATAGTTTTGTTGCGCTGCCCAATGGCCACCTCTGTGCCACCATCACCTCACCAGCACACAGCCTGCCGCAACTATAGCACTATCGTTGCCATCAGGCCACCTACCAGCCATTGCGGCTAGACGGTGCCCCCAATTTCATCGCTCGGCCTAGTCTCTCCACCGGCTCCTCCGCCACCCGTCACTCCTGTACCACCCACCCGTGGACAGCTACTCTCCACTTTGCATCAGCATTTAAAACATAGTTGGCAGCCTGCAGGGGTGACACGTGGCCTAGGCACCATGTGGCACCTTGGCATGTGGACCTGCCACATTAGAGTTTTGCCACGTGGCTTCTTTTTGTTGCAATGGTTGCTGGGCTATCAAATTTAAGCCCATGATTTACTGACATTAGCATGATGTCATTACATCATGTGCCCCTTACACCTCTCCAAGGTCATTTTGGACCTACCTTCAATTTTTTGGCCATAACTTGAGCATACAGAGTATTTTTCTAATCTAAAAGAAATGCCAAAAAGTTGGTTCTGAGACGGGGACATTTGTGTAGGTATTTTTAAGTTTTGATGTAGTTTTATTGCTCTTTTTTTAGTTAAATTCCAAAGTTGTGTTTTACTCTCTAGCTTGCATATCTTTTGTGTCCCATGTCAATTTTTGAAAATGTTATATTTTTGGAAAGTTGGTTCTGTCATCTTTTCAAAAATGTGGTCTTTTTCCTTAGATTTTGGCCCATGCTCTTTCTATCATGTTTTTGGCATTTTTTCTATATGGTGGATATCTTGGGTGTTTCAGGTTTGATTATCATTTTTCTGGCATGGTTTCTTTTGTTTTAGGCTGTACTTTCTTTTGTGTTAGGTTTTTCTTTGTTTTGATCATTGTAGACATCATTTGTAAGCACTTTTGTATGCACACTAAGATAAAGTGTCACTTTTGCATTTCGAGTTCATGAACATTGTTTTGACTTAGTTGTGCATGCACTATTTTTATAAAGCACCATGGGGGGATAGTTGTTGCTATTTTAGGCCTTCTCCTTTTGTCAAGTGAGTGTCCTTTCTACAACATTAGCCCCATGCAGCGTTGTTGTGACTATATCTTTATAAGTGTTTGTACCTCTTCCTCTCTCATCGTTCTTGGTTCGTTTGCAGGAGATTTTTGGCCCACCTTCTTAGTTGTTTGTCATCACACCCCATCTGCATTAAGGGTGGGTTATGTTGTTGTTCTAATGCATCCATGGTTCGACGGTTCAATAGTGTGAACTATGTATTCAATGGTTTATCCTATATACAAGGCGATTGTAGTGGATGGCTACCTATGCATTTTGGTGAGATGGACCATCTACCATATAGATATGCTCAGTTCGTTCCTTCTCCTTCCATGGAGGCTCTTCAAATCAGCAATTTCTTTCTGATGGTAGATTTTGTGGCTTCTTCATGCTTTAGTGATGCTCTTCATGATCACTCCTTGTTCCTATTTTAGGAGACATTTCCCTAGTCGGAGGCTTCTTCAGTTCTTCACTAGGTTCTTACCTCTTTTTGGGGGAGGGTTTTTCCCAAGTGGTTCTCTCTTTCTCCATTTTCAGAGGTTGCATTTTGTTGCCTTTGTACATGGGTACCTAACATGGCCTCGCTGGGACCCATTCTACATTTCTGCATTTTTTAGTTTTGTGAGTTTAAGGCATTTCCCTAAGTTACACTTAAGGGGGGCTATTAGAGTAAATAATTAATTAATAATTATTTATTTATTCTATTTACTTAAGCTTACTTAGGTAAATGCATTTCATTTATTAGTTGTAGTCTAGGAGTTAGTTATAAGTTGTTGACAATACGGGAGTTTGTTCTCTTCTAAGTCATACTTATCTTCTGTAATGCCCCGCCAAGAGATCCAAAGAATTAACCTAAAGTTTCACTAAGTTTGGTAGCATTTTTTTTTTTTTAATACATGAAAGTAAAACCATTCATAACATAGTAGCAAAAGCAATAACATCATTCAACTAATAGTAAACATAACATTCATAATAGGTTTCATTCTTTATGGATCCCTTGACGTTGAATCACATCTAAATCAACCAGTATTAATGATTCCATCTAACACTACATCCACATGAAAGAATAATAAAAATTCCAATGTTCATTAATTACATTTACGATTGCTCAATGATTCACTGTACATGCCACAGGGTATGAAAGGCTTAAAAGAATATACATATGTGAAATAAAGTACATCATCATCTAATTCTAATCCATGATGCAATAACATAAATGAAACCACAAATTATATATGATACATCATCATCATAAAGGTATAACATTCATCTTAAAAGATAACCATATATCACAACATAATTAACTAAATGTATGGTTCCTCTAAATCGTAAATAGCATCATTAGACCATTATGGATCCTAGCCATCCCTTCGTGCATAACAATCCAAGTCACCGAAGAGATCATTGGTATTAACATAGTAGGAATGTCACTCCTAAAACATCCTACATCATATGCAGAAAGATATCTAACACACAAAATAAAGCATAAGATAACATCATCTAACATATGCAAATCATCAAAGTAAGGATACATGTCCACCATCATAATCCATGAATAGAATGAAGATAGATGCCAACAAAGAATGCATCAGTCATGGTGTCTTAGACAGATCTCAAATGATAAGAGTGATAAAGCACTACCACCCCACCACATGGAACCTAAATGGTCCACTTCCACCGCACTGAGGAGATAATCTCAAGTCCCAAACAGGTTATCAAAATCACATAGCACAAAAACTCTCTAAGTCCAGGAATCCTAAAAGTATACTAACTCAAAGGTTTCAATCACAAAATCAACATCTAATCCCAGAGGTACACAAAGACAAGTACGAAACCTACTCTATAAGTGGACAAGTTTCATTGCATAAATCATGTAGAAGTTACCTTGGCAGTTAGCTTAGGACTCCAGGGTCCCTATTGATCCTTATGCAGCCACTAGTATACTCTCATACTAACAAGGCATACTATGGAATGCAAGGTCGCAACCAAGCATTCTCTCTACTCCCATCCTAGTCTGTACTAGCACTTGAGGCATGGGTGAGAACAAAAAAATTATCTTTTTAGGTTCATTTAATCTCCATTTAGTGTAAATGTTTTCACTTATTAAAACAACTTACAATGAGTTGCCCTAGCAACCACTTAGGGCCCCAGCCCCCATTGCAAGCCACTTCCTGACACTACAAGTAGATAACCTACCCTAAGCTCATGGAATCATAAATCAAAAAATCACCATAGGCCTATACAAGCGATTGGAAAGAAATACCAAAAAGATAATCCATAAAAAGAGCATCAAATCTCCATGAGCAAATGAAAAGTATCCATAGATAATCATGACCACAACAGTTCTCTATTGGCAACTGAAGGTATCACTGATAATCAAAAGTATCCATTGGTTCTCAATAACCAAAATATATCTCAAAATCATACTAATCGAAGACTCCAAAATGGTTGAGTCAAAACATGTCACAACATGACATCATCAAGAAATAAATCAACATTTCAGTCCCATCATGGCGACTGGAAAGTAATCCAAGGATAACTGATCGATGACTCAAAAATGATTAAATCAAGTGTCTTAGATACTTATAACTCAGCTTCACTCAAGAAGGCTGATGAGCAATAATAATCAATAAATACAAACATCTCATAGAGCATGCCATCACATAACCATGGCTGGGTTTATAAAGATCGAGATCAAAAGACATCATCATGACATCACAATCATAACCCCTGAGCCTCTGGTAGACGTCCTATAATTGTTCAACACTAGTCAACCTAAAAACCCAAAATAAGAAGCATAGAGAAAATGCAATGCAAACACATGTTTTAGTTTGCTAGAATTACATAGTTGAATTGAGTATGGAGGTTTCAGTTTCTTTTTACAAGTATACTTCAAGTATATAAGATTAATCATTTGACCTACAAATCAACCCATTTGTTCCCTCGATAACATTATCCTTCCATTATTTAAAATTACATTCTAAGGATAACTGAAGGATAAATATTTACTCATTAAATCATTTGACACTTAATAAAATCATTCGCTTTATTTTGCTAAGATCAATGTTACTAATTGAATAGCTCTTCCTTATCATTAATTCAACTTCTCCAAACAAAACCATAGGATCATATCCTCTTTAAATTATAAGAAAGCCAGTGATCAATCTTCGAATAAGAAGATTATAACAACAAAATTAACTAGTCTTACTTTAACGCCATGCTTTATTAATTAATCTTAATTAAATCATATAATTAAATTAATTAATAATGTACACAATCCATGACTATATCATTCTAATAGTACTTAATTAAAACTCAATTAAATATCACTAAAACTTAAGTCTCTTAATTAAATCATCACTAACAACCATTAAAATACCTAAGGTCATTATTCATGTCATTAAAATAAGACTTATCAATTTCGATGTAGATACTTTAGAACTTCATTAAAAGAATCATATCAATTAAAACTCTATTACATAACTTATTTATTAATTTAATTAACTCTAATTAATTAATCTAATTAATAATTACATATCCATATCAACAACCTAATTAATAACTAGCCATAATTTGTAAGTTAAAGGCCAACCATAATCCCATTCTCTAATATTAATAATGACTTGTTAATATTTAATAACAAGTTAAATTGGGAATCTTATTAATAAATCTATAATGACCACATTCATCACTCTTTTCAATGAATACTAATATTTCTTTAACTATCAATTAAATTTAATTAATTTACAATTAATTAAATTAATTTTCTATTAATTACTATCTTTTACAAAACTACAACCATTAATTAATCTCTACCAAATTAACTTTAATGAGATTAATTGATAGCTACTTAAACCATTATACTATTATTTATTAAAAATTTGTTAGACCCAACAAACATTAATAAATAACAACTCATTAAAATTATTATTATTCGATCTAGAGAAATCTTCCATAAACTTCATTAGTTAATATTTAACTAACTCTTAACACCATTAAGGTATATCCATAATTTATATAATAATACATAACATATTAATAATACCATAATAATTCAAATTCCAATTACCAATAATCAATTTTCAAATACATTAACATAGCAATGTTATAACAATATTATAATATAATAATGGCTTTTATAATACAATAACCTTAATATATTTTAACAATATATAACATTGAATAATAACTATTAACAATGTCATATCACAAAACCTAACAATATTATCAACCTTAATAAATATATTAATTTAAAACAATAAAAACAAAATTTAATAAAACTATATACATTTAAAACTTACCATATCCTACCCATGCGGTACATGGTATGCGGTATTGTGACAGTCCGCAGACTGCGAACGCAACACTCCCAATTGGAAAGTTGTCACGGCACTGCCACGGCAGTGGCCACCATGCAGTCATTAATGACTACTGACAGTACCACTGTCGTGGACAGTGACGTCCGGTGGGGGTGGGGTGTGACTGCCCGCCCTCACCCAAATTTAATATTTTTTTTTTCTAATACATTTTCTCAAAATATTTTTTTTATTAATACTCATGTGCGATTCATTTTTTTTCGATAAGGTTTTTCCTTCTATGGTTTAAAATGTGCAACATTTAATAATGTGTGTGTGTGTGTGTGTGTGTGTGTGTGTGTGTACATATACATATATATATATATATATATTTATATATACTCGCAGATCAATAAACAACACTTCAACGTTTTATATATATATATATATATATATATGGGTGCAGATTTAAAACTTATATGTAATTTAAGAAAACATATAATAATTTTCTTAAACAAGAAGGGCTTCCCAGATCTATAAGTTAAGAATTTTCCATTTCAACCTTCTTTCTATTTTCAAATTTAAATCTTTGTCAATCTAAATTCACAATTTTAATTCGAACCCGAACCCGATTTAGAACTAATTTCTTTTCATCAATGGAAGCTAGGGTTTTCTAATTGAGTTCTCTATTGATTTCTTCACACAAGGAGAGAATCAACATAAAAATATGAATTAAACATTCATCACAAGAATTATCCAAGCAATCATCTAGTAGACACGATGAAGACAGGAAGAGAAAGCGTGCAAAAAGGGAATATGCAAAAATCACGAGTGCACCTGGATACTAATGCTAATTCTCTTCTCCTCAGAATCCACAGAGCAAGCTCCTTCCTTCCCCCATATTCCCGGTCTTCCAACCATGCTCCAAATGCTCTCCCTAAGCTTCTAAGAGTGCCTCCTTATAAAGAACTCTCAGGAAGCACGTAGAATGTCTCTAGAAACAACCAAAAGGTGTTGACAACTAAGCACGAGCTTTTTCCAACCTTCTAGATGAGTCATAAGGTTGTAGACACCATGTGCTTAATTTGTGTGCCAACTCTTGTGTTGTTGACAACATGTGCATAATTAGAGTGCAAAATTCTGTGTTGTCTACATGTCAATTTTCGAGAATTCGCAAACTCCTAAATATTAAAATAATGCACATTAATTAATTTAATATTCACTTTACGCTTTCCAATTTAATTTATTTATTTTTAAATCTTATGCACTCACTTTAATAACTCCACTTGTTTTATCTTAATATATTTATATTTCAATCACATGCACACATCATGCAATTTTGAATCTTTTAATTATTTTAATATCTTTTCCACTTTTAAATTAATTTTTGAAACTTAATTGCTAAAATATTTATTAACTTAAATAAATATTATCACATTCCAACTTTAAAATTATAACTTTTATCTTCAAATTTAATTATTTTATTTAATTAATTTCCTAATTAATTAACTAAAATAAAATAAATATTAAAATATCATATTAATTTTCCATTAAATTAAACCATTAATTAAATCTTTTAATTAGGCTTAATTAGTAGAAAATACACTAAAGACTCATAAAGTAAAATACGAAAAACCCATTATAGCAAAACACATACAAAATCAAACCAAAAGTGTTAATATCATGAATTATGTCATCTGACACATTCAGAGGGTACTCAACTCAGATACTTGTCCTAATTTCCAATTAGGACAAATGGCTTAAAGGGTTGGGATTTGGACATGAGAATTTATCTCCCCTCTCTTACCATTGAGATAATGCGATAGGGTACGCTCATCCTGGCAATTCAGGGAAGTCGATACCCAGTACCTATAACCTGCATAAAATCCATGCATGTACATACAATATATATATATATATATATGCTAAAAAAGAAATGGTAGGAAGTGGTGCATCGTTTAGATCCCAACTAGCAGGTGACTACGACTCCCTTCCTTAACCACATCGGAAATGCTATACATAAGAACAAACATGCACACCATACACATGCAAGTATGGGGTAAGTATCCATAAGAAAATGCATGTGATAATAAACCATCTAACTAATCATCATCAATAACTGAAAGCAATGTAATAATCATCATGCATACATGAAATGTAGAGTCTAAGTAATCTCATCACATATAATAAACTGAATCTGAAACAATATCTGATAATCTCAAAACAATGCTGCTAACCATCAACATAAAACTAGCCCTAAAGAGTTTGACAATGATAGCAAAAATGCGAACTAGGGGCAGGCACTACATCCTCTCACCTTATTCGAGGAATTTTCACCTCATGTAGATGTATGCTTAGTTGTCACACTTATCTCCTAGAATCTTCTAGCTTGTTCTAGGAGATTCCTTGAGCTTTTTATATTTGAGCTCCCTCATTGTAAACTCATCATCACTTCTAACATATTGTAAATACATATTTTCTTGTGTTTGCATATTTTCTCTCTCATGTCCATTTATAATTTTTCCCTAGCTCCACGCTCTTCCTTCCTTGGCTTCCCTTTGGTAGGTTTTCGCATGCAGGTGATCTTGGGCATCTTCGGAGTTGGATTTCATCAACTCCAATAAGAAGCTTTGAGGATGTATGCTAGTTGAAGCAGTGGCTTTTCCAATTGTAGTCCAAGCTTCGGAGTTGATATATGAATGCATACATCATTATAACACAGACACTAGACAGATTGTATTTCCAAATGGCATAGTATTGATCTCCATTGATAGACAAACTGTGGTAAATTGCCTTTGAGTTTCGGAGCAGGAGGAGTTTTAAGATTTGACAATTAGCGGAGCCATCTCTGAGTTTTCCATGAAGAAGATGATTTGGAGAAAGGAGATCGTGTAATCATAGTTTCAAAAACCACAAAGCACCAAGAGTAAGTTTCATAAGAATCTTTTTGATACTAATCTCAGGCCCAGGATTGTTGACATCCTGGTTGTCTTGCACAGATTGAAATGTGAGCTAGAAGCTTTAAACTTCATTGAGAAATTTTTTTTTTGGTGCAAGTTATCTACTCTAACACCCAATATATTGACTGGGCTCATGAGGTGAGTGAGATTATGTCCAATGCTCTCAGTGCCATGAAATTCCATAGCACCTTCTCTATGTCCTCCTTCCTGATTTACATGTTAGCTTTTCTACAATTATGGTCAAGTCTCCCAAGGGTAGAAAATTTCCTCGATGACATGAAGTCTTATGAGTTCTATCTATGTTTGCAATTGGAAAATAGCTATGTAGTATAATATATAATAGTTAATGATGCATTTACCATGAGAATTTGCAAGGAGCTCCACGGATTCCCAGAAAGGCCATTCGGCCCCGAAGCTATAGCGGCCATCAGTCAAATCAGGAATTATTTTATCTAGTTCTCATCATTTTCATATTTGTGTCTTGTAGTTTTTGATGGATTCCCCCTGAAGTTGCTAAGATATCCAAGTGATATGAATGTGTTGATTGAGATCATGAGGCAAGCAATTCAAGCAAACACGTTGAGTGGGAGTCTAAAGAAAAAAGGTTATGAGTTTCCTATAAAAGTGGAGCTTTTAGTTCTTAGGCTTGTTCTGATGCAAACAACATGTTAAATGTGTTCGAAATGAAATATAAATTGGAGATGTATGAATTTTTGAGGCTTATGTTTGATCCAAATGGATATGAAAGGGAGGTATTGAAAATTGGAAGTGTTATCAAACATATCACCACTATTGAAGACTACTAGGTCGATTGCAAGGATGAGTTTGAGAGCCATGATCCTGCTTTCACTAGACTCACAGTAGATCAAGTAAAAATGTATAAGGTTGATATTAATGTGAAGGGAGTGGAAGATAATGGGAAAAATATGTATAGTAATACCTATTTAACAAAGCTAAGAAGTATTCCTATTAGCTCATAACCTTATCAGGATACTAGAGAAGATCTAGATGTCATGATGGCCCGAATTATTAAAAGGATTGAGAAGTGGGTCGAGTGGACTATAACAAGAAGCTGAAGTAAAAGCACCCCCACTAAAGCTTCTCCAACAACTACCCCTGCTTCTTCCTCATAAGGTGGCACATTAGGTGTAACCCTAGCCATAACTCAAGGACTAGCTCAACCCACAGGTGGAGGTGATCAATATCCAGATAAAAATATCCCTATGGCTAAGACCTATCAAGAAAGCTCCCCCCAATGATTGGTGTCCAACCAGAGGCTAAGAAGGTGGATGAGTTGAAGGATAGTGCTGCTACTCTAGTTCCCTCACCTCATAGTAGTCTAGTTCCATCTACAAGACCTACACTTCTCCTCCCAAGCAGTCCTCATGTGCAAGTAGTGGACTTAGGAGATGGAGAAAGTAGTGATAGCGAGTCCACTGAGTTAGATGAAGTAGCTAAGAAGATTGCAGAGACAAAGAAAGGCCAAGAGTCCTCAAAGCTCGTTTCATAAGCCCAAAAGAATCTCTTCTCTTTGACCATGAAAGAAATCACTTTGGACAAAAGGAAAATGTTTAGCATAGAGTCTCTTGGGACAACTTCAAAGGTAATTGGCACAAATTCATGGTTGGAAGATACTCTAGATAGGAAGAGAAAGAGGAAGGATGAAGGTGCTCCCAACAAGGATACCTTATCCCTTGTTGTCTGCTCCTGATTTGCATTGATTAAGGTTAAAAAACAAAAGACCTTGTCTATCCTTGGCAAGACCCTGAAACAGGGCATTTGACAATGGAAATAGAAAAACCTACTAAAGAAGGAAGGATTGAGGATATGACTATAGATGATTTCACCATGCATTTGGTGGATCTTGGGGAAGCTAGACACAATACCAAAGTCAGCTTATGTGATTCTACAAATGAAGTGATCAAAGGACAACTGGAAAGCCTTAAGTTGTCAAAGATTTAGATGAAAGTGGAAATATAGGAATCAAATAGTTTTATAAGGCAATTAGTCGCCCCTTTGGCAAGCATCTCTGGGATGCCCATTACTAGAGATCCCACCACTACAAACATCTAGGCACTTATCTCCTAGCTCCAAGAAGATAAGAATTATGGGAAAATCGGTAGAGAGTGGAGTGAGAAGATCAAGGTGGAAGGACTTTCCATTATAGAGAAAATTAGTAATGCTATACTAAGATTGGAAATAGAGAAAGATGACATATCATCAAATAGAGCCACCTTGGCTACAGAAAAATTCAAGAGCGACGATTGTGTTTCCTTGTTAAAGATGATCATCCACATGAAAGTAAAGGAGGTTGTTGAAGAAAATATTTTTCCTAAAGGAGATGAGCCCCTAGTTGAGTGGTTTCAAAGCATGCAGTTCAAATCCAAAATGATCATGGTGGCAGAGGAGGGACTTAAAGAAATTGAAGTCATAGCAAAGAAGGAGCAAGATAGAGATTATGAACTACTAAGAGGTTTGCATATAGATTCGTAGTCTAGTGGGCAAGGGAAGGCAATTATTGCAGTAACTATCATGAAGACAAATTTCTCCAATTTTATAGATGATCTGACAAGAATGACTTCTAGTCACCAGGACAGAATCTTTGAGCTTTAGAGGCTTGGTGGATGTGTACACATGGCCATAAAAGAAATACAAGACCATTTGGGCACCGTTAAAGATCTAGCCCAAGAGCATTCTAAATGGCTCTTGAGATACACTAATGTACATCTTCATAAACATGAAGAGATAATTCCAATCATTGTTGTTGCCAAAGCCTATAGGGCAAAGGCAGAAAAATGAAATAAGGCAAAGTGATTCATATTCTGCCTTTTCATTTTTTTTATGTAATCATTATAATAGAAAAAATAACTCCTTTCCATTTGTCATTTTTGAGGAGAAGAACTGATTAAACTTCCATTGTAATGGTCATCTCAGAATCCTATATGTATGATAATGAAAGATTAATAAAAGGTCAACAAATTTTTGGTGTAAAGTACTCGATGTTGCAGAGTCAATTGAATGGTATTTCTGTATCAATTATTTTCTGTTCCATTTTGATTAATTTTTAATTGCTTGTTTTCTCTTATTTTGGATTGAAACGAGGAACAAATAAAGTTTCATTCCCCTATTTTGAAACAACTAGTTGAATATGATAAGTATTGTCATTATAGGCTTAAAAGAGATCCTCTAGATGTTTTCATTCAATTTAATCTCTATCTACAAATTAGTTTATAGATAGATTAGTTAGCCTTAGTGCATATTAACTATGATTTCATAAAATGTGTGAGTTCATAGAATTAACCAATCCTCAAAATATCATTTCTTTCCTAAGTTAAATCCCATATAGGTTTGACTTGGTTTATCTCTCTTGTTCTCTGGTCAAGAACATACCATGTTTAGATTTAGGAGTAAACAAAATTCATTGCAAATTTCACAATAGGGAGTTGTACCTAATAATTTAGAGGAAAGTAATTCTTTTCAAAAGTGACTTTCCAACTGTTCTAATCAAATGTTGTTCACAAATTAGGGTGTTGAAGAGTTAAAATTAGAAAGAAAAAATCTGTTTACCAACAAGAATCTTCCTAGGTGGCATAAAATTTCCCATTTAAGAAAGGCTCAAACATTTTCTAGGACAACTTTAGGTGATAGTTCGCAACTTGTCTTGTAGATTATTATAATGAAGGAAACCATGTGGGTTAGCATATTGTACTTGTGAATTTTGTAATTTCGCATTTGCAGTGCAAATAAGAAGTCCATATTTTTTTCTTGCATTTGTTGTTGTTTCTTTGTTTTTTATTATGGTTTATGGTATTAAGGGGAGCACCCTTCATCAATTGCACTACAAGGATTCTCAACAAACCAAACAAGTTAGTGTTAGAGTTGTACGAGATTATGCCTTCTCATATGAATGGATGCAATAGTTGTATGACAAAGTTCATTACTATACAAGATTTTCAAGGAAACATCTAAAAACATAAAAAATTGAAACTAAAATTCATCAATCTCTACATCGGGGAGTACCAAATTCACATTGTGATGTCCCCTTTGAGGACTTCCATTAATTTATTTCATTTTTTTAATTGTAGACCAATTGCTTTTTTTTTATATATTTCTCCATTTTTGAATTATGATCTCTCAAAGTTATATTATTCTATATATAATCTTCATTTTAAAAGTCATGTCTTTTCATAAATAAATACTATATTATATTAATAATTTAATTATGTTATTATATATATTATATTACTACTAACATAATATATATTGTATTAATATATGGCTTAGTTTATAAAATTATATATTATTAATATAAATATTATGTTATATTTAATTCTCATATTTTAGTAGTAATATATTATGCAATATTATAGTATGATTATAATAAATCTTAATTCTTTTATTGATTTATTATATGTCTATATTATATGGTACTAATATTGACAAGGATATCACATTCCTCCCCTCTCAAATTTTGCTTGTCCTCAAGCAAATTATTTAAACATAACTTTTTTTATAGAACCATCATACAAAGCATGTAATTGGACATAAGAGTATTATTGTATGCAGCATAATGCATGAAAACACAAAGCATACATGAAAAAGACATGAATGCATGAGAACACAAAGAATATTGAAAACATGAAGCAAATAGATGAATGCATAAAAACACAAAGCAAACATGATGTAGACACTTAAGACATGCATTATTGATTAATGTCTTACAATTCACTAGAGTCAAGAAGATGATTTACAAATTTTACTTCTTCAATAGAATCCTAAAACCAAAAGTGATCATTAGTATATATGTGTATGTATAAGTTTCAAGAAAATATGAGTCAAGATAAATATTTCCAAGCCCGTCCCATATTCCCACATGAGTTGGCTTACTTAGTGGGAATGCTTGTTTTGTTTTGCAATTATTGTCATTCTTTAGTCAAGAAGAATACTTAGGATGTAAATAGATTGCTTAGGTACCAAACTAAATGGTCCTCCTCAAGGTTTATGTAGATCTAACCCCACTATCCCATCTTGGAATGACCTCTAGGCAACTTGATCCCATCTTGGTCAAATCTTAAGGAAACTTTAGGGACATTGATCCTACCCATCTTGAAATGAACAATTGGGTGGACTAGCCTAAATAACCCTCTTTTCTCTCTCTCCTAAGGCTACCTTTATAGGTAAGTAATAGATTATACATGAATTAAAAAGGTCATGCTATTCTGATTATGACTCCCATCTAGAAGGAAGGCTAAGATGCAATAGGTCTCTTTGACACCAAACTCAAAGATCGCCCTCAAGGTTTCTATGGATATAAGCCCACAATCCCATCTTGGAATGACCCCAAGGAAATTTGATCCCATCTTGATCAAACCTCAAGGAAACTATAGGGGTGATGATCCTACCCATCTTGGAATGATATTTTGGTTGTAATTACATAGGCCTTTCCTATATTGCATTCATATTCTTTTCTGGTAGTTTAGAGATAATAATTGGCTTCTGTGTGTTAATTAAAAGTAAATGATTTCAACATTCCCCTTACATTAAAACAAATAGTATGATACATTCTTGCCTCTTAAAATAATCTTTCTATAATGCCCCACCAAGGGATCCAAAGAATTAACCTAAAATTTCACTAAGTTTAGTAGCATTTTTTTTTTCCCAACATGAAAGTAAATACCACATATAATTTATGCACAATAATGGAAGCAATAGCAATGGTCATCTAAAAGTAAACATAACATACATAATAGATTACATTCTTTAAGATCCCATAATGTTGAATTACATCTAAATCAACTAACATACATGAATCCATCTAGTACAACAACCACATGAAATAATAATGATAAGTCCAATGTTCATACATTACATTTCAAATGCTGATTCATCCTCTGTACATGTCATAGGGTATGACAAGCTCAAAAGAATATACATATGTGAAATAAGATACATCATCCTATTCTAATCCATGATACATCAAAGTAAAGATAATCACATGATACACATGACACATCATCATAGAAGACATATACATCCATCATAAAGATCAAACATAATAAACTAATTCCACGGTTCCTCCCAACCGTTAATAACATCATTAGACCATCATGGATCCTAGCCATCCCTCTGTGCATAACATTCCAAATCATCGAAGAGATCATCAGTATTAACATAGTAGGAATGTCACTCCTAACATATACAACATCATATCTAGAAAGTAATCTAACAAAAGATAACATCATCAAACATATGCTAATCATCAATGAGAGGATACATATCCACCATCATGAAGGACGCATCAGTCATGATGTCTCAATGAATCTCAAATGATAAGAGTGGAAAATACACTACCACCCGACCACGTGGTACCTAAGTGGTCCACTCCAGCCGTGCTGAGGAGATAATCACAAGTCCCAAATAGGCTATCAAAAATCACATAGCATAAATCTCTATAAATCTAGGAATCCTAAAAGTATACTAACTCAAAGGTTCCAAACACAAAATCCGACATCTAATCCCAGAGGCACACAATGACATGTAGGAACCTACTATGCAAGCAGGAAAGTGTCATTGCATTTATCATGTACAAGTTACCCTAGCAGTTAGCTAAACTCCACGAGTCCATACTAATCTCATGCGGCCACTAGTATCCTCTCATACTGATGAGGCATACTACAAAATGCAAGGTCGCAACCATGCGTTCTCACTACTTCCATCCTAGCCTGTACAAGCACTCAAGGCATGGGCGAGAGCAAAACACTTATCTTTTTAGGTTCATTCAGTTAGTATTAGGTGTGAATGTTATCACTTAGTAATCCAACTTACAATGAGTTACCCTAGCAGCCTCTTAGGGCCCCAGCCCCCATTGCAAGCCACTTCCCGTCACTACATGCAGATATCCTACCCTAAGCTCATGGAATCATAAATCTCAAAATCACAAAAGATAATCCATAATAAAATCATCAAATATGCATAAAAGCATCAAATCTCCATGAGCAAACATCCATAGAAAATCATGAACACAACAGCTCTCTATTGGCAACTGAAGTATCACTGATAATCAAAGTATCCAATGGTTCTTAATAACCAAAATATATCTCAATCATACTGATCGAAGACTCCAAAAATGGTTGAGTCAAACATGTCACAACATGACATCATCAAGAATAAATCCTCATTTCAGTCCCATCATGGCGACTAGAAAATAACCAAGGATAACTGATCGATGACTAAAAATAATGGTTAAGTCAAGTGTCTCATAAGAATCTCAACTATAACAATCAGTAATCACATCCAATACATAGAGCATTCCATCACATAACCATGGTTGGGTTTATAAAGATCGAGATTAAAACATCATCATAACATCACAATCACATAACCCCCAAGCCTCTAGTAGACATCCTATAATTGGTCAACACTAGTCAACCCAAAACCCAAAACAATAGCATAAAGAATACAAAATGTAAACACATGTTTTGGTTTTTCTTTATTTACAAACTTGAATGCAAAAGTCTTGATTTATGTTTCCCAATTTAAATATCAAGTGGAGAAATTCCATGTTTAACCTAACCCATGTTTTTGTATTGGTAGATAAAAGTTTCTCTGTCCAACTCTAACAACTCAATCTTTGTAAGTGTTCTAGAATTCACATGATATTCTCCATTTACTATTGGAACTAAAATGTTAAATGAATTAAATTTCATAATTTTCGTCTAACATTAATTAGATAAAATTCCAATTAAGAAACATTATTTATTGAAATCTTAAATATTTAGAATTTCATTAACTAATAATTAAATATATATAACAATTATATATATATATATATATACACATATATATATACATATATATATATATATATTTATATTAAACTAACAAAAAATAACATTATTTACAAACGTTTTTAAAAAATAACATTATAAAATCGGATGTAATGTTTTATATATACAAACGTTGCAACACACAAATATGTAAGCCGCGGCACGCATGCAGGTACCCTGTGGTTGCAGGGCCTGTGGCGGCAACGGGTACACGGTACCTGTGACCACAGGTACCCCACTGTGAACAAGCACGGGTGCACGGACATCCATCCCCATTGCGCATTAATAAATACATTTTTTTTAATAATGTTTTCTCATAAAAATGTTTCCATGCGATATGGCATTTTATTAATATGAAACTCTATCGCAATTTGATATTCGATTATTAAATAAATAAATATATATATGTATATATATACATATGTATGTATATATATAAGGATATATATTTGTATATATATATATGTGTGTGTGTGTGTGTGTGTGTGTATATATACACGCAGAGTTTATCAATATCACAACACATGAACATGTATACATATATGTGTATATATATATATATATATATATATATATATATATATATATATATATATGTATATGTGTATGCAGATTCGAAAATATAAACAGTTTATTTAGAAATTCTAATTTCCAAAATTTTCCTATAAACTTTTGATCTCAAATTTATCCAATAAATAATCTAATGGATTTGGCTATGAATTTAAACCCTAGCCCCGTGTTCTTTTCTTATTTATGCATATAAGATTCTCAAATAAATTTAACTACCCATATTGTGAATGCATACAAATTAAAATAGGAAAAATCTTCAGAAGACATATGGAAGACACGAAGAAGACAAGGAATGCAAGATGCGGAAATAACATAAGTATAATCACAAGAATCTACCTGGATTTTGATGCTAATTCACTCTTCCTCAGAAAACCCGCAGAGCAAGCTCCCTTCTTCAGAGTTCTCGAATCCTCCAATGCTCCAATTGCACTCCAAACGCTATGTCTAAGCTTCTAGGAATGCCTGAATATAAAGAGCTCTTAGGAAACATCTAGAATGACTCTAGAAACAGCTAGAAGGTGTCACCAACTAAGCATGAGTCTTTTCCAACCTTCTAGATGGGTCATAAGGTTGTAGACACCATGTGCTTAATTGATGCACTAACCCCCGTGTTGTTGACACATGAGAAATAGAAAAGTGCGTTAATTCCCATGCAAGCTTATAACTCCAATTCACTTTTATATAATTTCTATTTAAATATTTATAACTTTCATTTTAATTCTTATAACTTTTATTATTATTATTTATTTATTACTTTATTATTATTTTATTATTATTATTAATTTTAATTTTCTAATTTTCTTTTATTTAATTCTTTTTCCTTAATTAATTCTCATTTAATTAATTATAATCAAAATATCAAATAACATGATATTTTATATTAATTTTCTCAAATGATTAATTAAATCTATTTATTAAGACTTAATAGAAAATTCACCATAGACCTCCAAGATAAAATATGAAAACCCATCATAGAGCAATTCACACAAAATCGGTCTAAAGGGTTAAAAATCACGAATCATGTCATCTGACACATTCGGTGGGTAAAATATAAAGATACTTGTCCTACCTCACTAGGACAATTGGCTTAAGGATTTGGGATTTGGACTTGAGAATTTATCTCCCTTCTCTTATCATTGAGATAGTATAATAGGGTACGCTCATCCTAGCAATTCAGCAAAGTCGATACCCGGTACCTGTAACCTACAGAAAAACCATGCATGTACATACAATATATATAATGCTAAGCTAAACAGACAATGGCAGGAAGTGGTGCATCGTGTAAATCTTGACTAAGTAGGTGACTACGACTCCCTTCCTTAGCCATATCAGAAATGCCATACAATAAGAAAACATGCACACCATACACATGCAAGTATGGGGTAAGTATCCATAATAAAACACATGAGATAATAAACCATCTAACTAATCATCAAAAATAACTGAAAACAATATAATGATCATCATGTATGCATGAAATGTAAAGTCTAAATGATCTCATCACATAACCACTGAATCCATAACATAATGTTTGATAGTGTCAAAACAATACCACTAATCCATCAACATAAAACTAGTCCATCATAGTCTAATAATAATAGCAACAATATGTCCAAAAATGATGTGAATGAGGGTAGGCACTACACTTTCCTTCTGTGTTGGTGGTGTAATTTATGTCTGATTGTAATAGACATATATTTCAGAATGGTCCTTATTTGTTTTATATCCTCAACATTACCATTTAACTTTATTGCACTATAAGACTCAAAATGTATAATGGCCAATATTGCAATTGAAGCAAGGTTGTATGCCTTTGATAATTCAAAATTGATTACTGTACTTTTTAGCTTGATGTAGTAATTCCTTTCTATAGAAGTGTAGTTAATAAATCTGTCTTGTTTGTCAAAAGAAACTTTTTCACAACTTTTGTACAATCATAACTGGCAAATTCTTTTTTCTATATTTTGGCAAATTCACAAATGCCAAAGAAGCATGCATAATGGTCAAGCATTGGTCCTAAAACACACACACACACACACACACACACACACACACACACACACACACACACACACACACACACACACACACACACACACAC